>SNVD02001236.1:0-14276 GCA_013180625.2 Boswellia sacra | reverse complement strand
GAGGAATATATGACCAATTGATTGAACATTGCTCATGTGTCACATTCCTTGAATCAAACCTTGTTTTTAAACTTTGGTGCCTTTAACATGTAGTCTTCTCCTTAACTTTAACACTTCATTTTAATAAGCCTCTTCTTGATTTTACAATTATTTTAATGATATTACTCTTGCACATAAATAAACATGTTAGTAAATCACAATGAATCAATGTGTATTGTTATCATCAAAATTATCATGTAGCCTTAGGGCTAACAATTCCTACTTTTGATATTCTATTGTAGGAATCATCAACTTGCGTATAAGGGTGTGGACCTGTGCCAGCATTATTTAGGAGGGATTAATACTAATAGGTTAGGTGGGTTGCAGTAAATATATGAAGGGATGTGCAAGGTTGGATGTAGAATCTGGATGCGGGATGTCGAAGCGTTAACGTTTGGGATAGGGGTAGGTGAATAATTAACGTTGGTGGCTGAGGGCAAAGAGGGTCCCCAACAGTCAAAATCGCTTTTACTCGATTAAACAAGTACAAGCAATTAGCAAGTATGGACATTGCATTTTGCGAAACATTGAGTTTGGATGTGAACGGTCGGCAGGAGCAACAGTGGAGTATGATGTAAACCGGATAGGTAGAAGAAAAGTTAGAGGAAACAGGTCACTGCCACAAGCTAAAAGATATAGCTACTTTACTGACATAGCGATATGGGTTATTATGATCCCCATGTGGATATACAGTTCACTCAAGTGTTCATATGTGTATATTACGATTTAGCTAACAGCATTGTATATAAATATAAATATGTTGTATCCAAATTTTGTCCCCAAGGATGCCATGTTTAGCGAGTCAAAAAAGAGGGAGACTTCATCGTTGAAGGGAAGGTGCAATCGTAGTGACAGGTGGTTTGTATTAGTTATGTAGCGTGTAAATTTGTATTAAATTTTTGTAGTGTGGGATTTATCTCAACTTGACCATTTATAAGATGCCTAATTGTGTGTTCAGAGGAAATGGTACGTTGTATTCGAGGTCTTTGAAGCTGGAATATATAGTAGCTGGGAGGAAGCTAGGAAGCAAGTGGACCGCTAATCTAATGCGAAGCACAAGGCATACAAAAATAAATGCGACATTGGGCTCGTGTATGCTAAGCATCGCCAGTTTAAAACAACCCATGGCAAAGGCAGTGGTTCTTCCATAAACGAAGCGGAGTCATCTAGACGTAGTATCCACTGCTCCAGTTCGAGTGTAGGTGCGTTTGGATATAGCAGACAAACCATGATGAATTGATATAACTGTGAGGTAATATATTATGATGGAGGCACTCATGGATGATAACGGTTACATGAAATTCATGTGCAAGTTTACATGGTGCTAACACAAGGATGACAGCAAACGTAGTTGTAGGTGATAACCAGGCAGAGGCTTGTTCGGCCATTTTTGAAGGTAGAAATCAGACACATCTGACGAGCGATGCACACCTTCGACATATAGAGGGGTGTAGTGGTGCACGTATGGGAGGAAATATGGTGTTAGAGGAGAGACTATTGAAGTTTGAAGGAGATCGATGTTGAAGCAATGATTCCTTTGGTGCCACTCTGAGGTGATGAAAGTGGAGTGAAGGGGTGGGCGGGGTTATGACTGCAGGGTAAGTTCTTTTGTCCTACCATGCGTGCAAGCCGTGGTGAAGATACTGTAGAATCGTCAGAGTGTTGGACGCAGTTGGAGTGTTTTCAAAATATTAGCACCTTTGTATGATGCTCCATCGTCAACTTGATAAAGTGTCAACATACATTTAATAAATTCTGTTTTGAACAAGATAATAGTTCAGTGCTTGGAATATAATCATGCAGCCGCGTCAACACTAAATCATAGCTCCAATTCACAATCACATATATTCAATATCACCTCCAAGATATTTATAAATTCATAACCTCGAATATCTTGTTTATAATTGATGCGTTCGAAACTAGCAAGTATACTAGTCGCATAAGTAATAAAGTGATGAGTGAGATATCGTTCCCATGAGGATTGATTCTAATTAAATTTGTTATTTTTCAGCAACAATAAACTAAATATGGGGGGTTTTGTTGAATGATTAATTAAACTGAATACGAAGGCAAATAAAGAATAAAACAACACAATATTAAATGAATTGAAAATTCAATGAGAGACACTTGGTTAAGGGTTCTTTCTCTGCCACAAGATATGAATTTGTGAATTAACATAGAATTGTAATCCAATTACAGCATTGAAGTTATCAACCGTAGATAACAACAAGTTCTGTTATCCCAATCTTTCCTTACTTTGTTGTTAAATAAAACAAGCTCTTTATTTAATCTCTATCCATTAAACAACCTAGAACAAGCTCTCTGAGTTTAATTCAATGGAAGCATTACGATGAGAAAGATAGGTTGATATAATCAATAATCACACAAGTTCAGATTATTTAACCTAGGTTGTATTTTCCAATTGCAATCTCTGATCACAATTTTGATAATAATGATTGGAAATTCATGACAATTACGGATCAAGATTTCTAATCTAGCAATAGACAACAACAGATTATATTCAGTTGGCCATTCCAAATAAAATCAGTAAGCAATCATAATCATTAGATATGGGAAAATACAAGCAACTTCAATTAGAGAATTGGATAACAATTTCTTACACAATCAACTTACAAAATCCATATCAAGGCTTTGAAATCACCCTCAACCAATTCAGATTTAGTTACACATATTCAATCAGAATAACAAATACAATACAGAGAAATTCCAGAATTGAAAAGGAAAGAAAGAACTTAGCAAATTCTTTGAAAATCTTCTTTGTAGAAGAATCTTCTTGGAATTGTAGTTCCTCCTCTTTCAAAATCTTCTTTCTCCTTCAAGAACTCCAAGGGATGAGAGAAATCCAGAAATGCAGCCTCCTCCCACGTGTTCCCCTCTTCAAGTTATGAAAATAAAACCCTAAAATGTGTTTAAATACTCTGCTACAGTAACTTGCTACAGTGCCCCGTATTTAATAACATGCTACAGTGATATATGGAATTACAATTATACACTTCTGATACCATTTTTATCACAACTTTTGGTACACTACATAAATTCGTGAACCGTAAATTTCTCCAGAAAATAGATTCGAGAGCTTTTCAATGGTATATAGCATGTTATCCGGTTAATTGTATATCGATACAATCAACTCCAAGAAATTGGTTGACTAGCAGAGGTGAAAATGAAGGGTTTTACTCCAATTTTGTGTAAGTTCCTCCAAAACTCATACAAACATCAAAAACCACACAAAAACATAAAAATACCAAGGAATATAGCAAAGAAACATGGACGAATTGATATGAAAATGATATATAAATAGACACTTATAAAATTCCCCCACACTTAGACTTTGCTAGTCCTCGAGCAACTACGACAATATGAAATAAAACTAAACCGAAACAGAATCAACAAAAAATTAAAACACACAAATGCTTCATCTTGCAAATAGGCCTCAAAGATTGTACTTAATTATAACCCCAGGAAAACTTCAAAATAATGCACTTGATCAAGAATTTCATCTCAAAGATTAGTTTCGCTTCACTTCAATTCCTCAAGTGTGTGTGTGTAGAGCCATTCTCACCTAAGCACTTGTAACCCAGATGAGTTTATGCATAAAAATGAATCATATTTAATATTGAAGATGTGTGTATAAATGAACTCCCTAGGCCTGCTTTTCAAGTCACTCTCCACTAATGTAGACATGCACAACACCAAGGATCAAGTAGGACTTTATTAAGCTTGTAACGTTTGGCGTGGGTGAAGGTATGATAAAGGATAATAATTTGGCTCAAATCACCCACAAACACATAAATCATTCAAGACTATGTAGAGCTCAACCCTATAACAGAACTTCTTTTCAATTCACCAGGTTACTCCCCCAAACTTATTTAGAACACTCAATCTTTTTTTTTTTTTTTGTAGAAAACAAAAGAAAACTACACCCCCAAACTTTGTTGTTTCATTCTTTTTAAGAACACTTAAGGGTATAGATCTCTTATTCTTCTTCTTTTGTTCTTTTTTTTTCTTTTTTTTCTTTTTTCTTTTTTTTTATTACACGTCCCCTCCCCCACACTTAAACAACACATTGTCCTCAATGTGTAAGTACGTGGACGATAGGTACAGATTGGCTTTTTTTTTTCTATTTTTCTTTTTTTTTCCAAACACAATGGAACTCACTTGTATTGCTCATGATACATCCCAACCTCCTCTAACTTTCCAAAACCAGAACATAGCTCAAAATTTAATTGTGAATGATGTACATGCTCATAGGTAAGGGATAAACTGTTTGGAACAAATTCATTTGAGGTTAGGAAATCTTTTAGTAAGTTAACAAAGAAAAGGCTTACACAGGCTCAAAGGGTTAACTAGGGATCAATTTCAGTCAAGGTTGGCTATTAAGGCTCAAACGGTCCAAAGATGGCCTAAATCATTTACCCAATGTTGCACAGTCTAGGATTTCGCCTCGAGTGACCATCAAACAAGTTCTAGAATTCATTGAAATCTGAAGAAACATTTAAATTACATACACTTTCTCTAAGTGAACAAATCACTCAGTGATAATAGCTCAGTGCTCAATGTTGCGCAAGGAATCAAAAGCAAAGCGAAAACCAATAAACATTTCAAGCGCACAGATCCATGCATAATTTATCATTTTCCAAGAGTTATTCTTAATTCAATCATTATCTTATCATCGACCCACAAAATGCAAGAAAGAGGTACGTGGCATTGTTACACTTGAGTCAAGATTGTATATTTTAACAATCCTTAGGACCAGTAGCCCGCAGACTTAAGGTTTCCAGCCTAGATACCTTTATTATGAAAGAACAAAACAAGAAACAAGACACTTCAAATAACATGAAATAAACAAACTACAGATTTATTTAGAGAGAATGCGTTTCAAGGGTTAAAGAAACCCTATATTCTGCCATTCTCAGGTTTTTCCACAATTGTTTTTTTTTTTTAAATCAAAACTGATAAAGATAAAAACACATAACAACTCTAAATTACGCAAAACTAAACTCACTCATAAACAAAGTTCAACAAGTCAGCAAACAAAAACAAGTTAGTTAGAATGGGTCTACAAAGTTTACAAGTTAGCCTCCTTATTCAGACATTATGGATTGAAGAGATCCAGAATGCGTTTCAAGAGAACTTGAACTTTTTAAGCCACCACTCTAAAAACCGAGATTAGAAAATATTACCTGGGAAGAAAGAAATAACCTAAAAAAGCTCAAAAGAAACGACATGAAAAATCTCAAATAAACACACTAAAAAGAAAGCAAACAAAAACGAAGCAAACCAGCAAATAGAGATTAAAGATGGAGGGTTAAATCCAGTTGACGCCTTTTGTTGCCTTCTCCAAACCAATTTATCCGAGCCATTGTTGGAGCAGGTGAATAGACGAATTCTTGTAGTTTGTCAATTAACTCTCCTGCAGTTGAAGCTGTAACCAGCATTTGCCTTGCTGACGGGGAGATGAAATTTTTTTCTACAGCTTGATCAAGAAAGGACAACAAACCATCAAAAAAATTATTAACATTTAACAAACCAATGGGTTTCCGATGGATGTTTAGCTGTGCCCAAGAGGTGATTTGAAATATCTCCTCTAATGTACCATAACCACCAGGCAAAGCTATAAATGCATCGGACTTAACAACCATATGTGCAATACGCTCATGCATGCTAGAGACCTGTAACTCTTCACCGATTGTGTTGCCTACGATATCTCGTACAGCTAATGGTTTAGGGATAATGCCGAGAACTTTGCTCCCTCCTAGGGATGCAGCTGTTGACACACACCCCATTAACCCAAGACTACCCCCTCCATAAATCAAATTAATACCCCTCGCAGCTAATGTCCTACCAAGATCAAGAGCTGCTGTGGTAAACTCTCCATCTTTACCAAATTGCGATCCGCAAAATACGCATATATTGCGGAATCGCCGAATTGGTGTTTTCTCCATTTCTACAAGTGCTCTAATCTGGTGTAAGACACGTTAGATATTATGCTTTTCAATTGCAAGACAGGTTATGGAATGACATATGAAAATATGCAAAATGTATATATACACACATAAAACTCTCAAATTTTGACACATGGGGACATACTTTCGGTGGGGGTTGCTCGATGCAGATTTAACGCCCCAAGATTTGAAAAAAATGAGATATGCTTCGGCGAGGTTTGACAAAACCTACACACTTGTCTCCCACGTGAAGCATGGAAAATGGAGATACACTTTCGGCGGGGTTGACAAAACCCCCACACTTGTCTCCCACGTGTACTTATGCCATAGGGTAGTCATATGGTTTGTCAAAAAGAAAACTTGAAATTAAAACAAACAAAATCAACAAACAACAACAACACAAAAACAACATTGATAATCAGATCAAACGAAACAAGAAAAAAAAAATCTACAACAACAACACACATTCAAATATACAAGTAGTTGTGATTGTGGCTCACATCTTCCTCTGGTTTTATCCAGTAACGGCTGAAACGCCTTCTATGAGTGGGGATTTGCTTTCCATCTAGTTTTCTTATAAACTGGCAAACAGGGTCGTTTTTAGTCAGATTCCCTAGACTATAACACTGCAATTCATCACGAAATTGTGTCAATAGATTAAGCAATTCACGATGAACAAGTCCACAAGAATGTGACTCGAGAGTTAACAAAACATTATCCAGCGACTCATTACTCAAAACCATTCTTAATAAATGAAAGTTTATCTTCTCTATTCCTGGACACAAAACCTAATGAACGACAAGTCTGGTTACAATTCCATCTAGCACATTTATAACATACTTGTAACCTTTCGCTCTTCGCCTCTTGGCGTAGTAGATCTTTCCTAGACCAGGCATGTATTTTGCGAGATTAATGTCCGGCTCACCGGACAATCTCAACTTGGCTTCGATAAGCCATCGGATATCAGCAGGCACATTTAGGAGCATCAACGCCCAAAGTCTAGTCATCCGTACTTTATAAATTTTAAACACAGCATTTTGAGGAAGGGAAGGGAAATATTTACGAAGGTTCGATAGAAAGATATCAGCATCCATTGAAGAGAAGAAAAGGAGAGATATTACCGATAATGCGATTGAGTTTGTTCTTCTCCCAGATATGCACGTTTCAAACCTTCGAACAATGGCTTCAACTACCGTTTGAATGTTTCCTCAAGCTGTTGCACAACTGAACTCGAAGCACGGAATAATCAAATTAAACACAAGAAAAGAAAAGAAAAGAAAAGAAAATAGGACACATAAAAGAAATAAAAACACAAGAGCAAACGAAAGTAAAAAACAAACAACAAAGCAAATGAGACAGGTGACAAAGAGAGATAAAACCTGATCAATTATAATAGCCCATGAGAGGAATCTCCTCGAAACACAAAAATTGATCATTACTACCTTCTTTTCTTTGTCTCTTTTTATTTATGTTTCAAAAACATTGGGTTGCCTCCCAATAAGCGCTTGGTTTAATGTCCTCAGCTTGACGTTATCTGTCCTCACCCATCAAGATAAGTTGGCTCGTAGAGAGGTACCTCATCGATATCCTGCATCACTGAATTCTCATAGTAAGGCTTCAACCTGTGCCCATTCACCTTGAATACTTTATCCGTTTTTAAGCTCTTGATTTCCACTGCACCCTGGGGAAAAACATTAGTAATAACAAAAGGTCCAACCCATCGAGATCGTAATTTACCTGGAAATAACTTGAGGCGAGAATAAAATAAAAGAACTTTATGTCCCACTTCAAAATTCTTCCTGGAGATCAGTTTATCATGAAATGCCTTAGTTCTCTCCTTGTAAATTCTGGAATTCTCATAGGCATCATTTCTAAGTTCTTCCAATTCTTGCAGTTGAAGCTTCCTTTGTTCTCCAGCAGCATCCATCTCCATGTTACAAAGCTTTAATGCCCACCATGCTTTATGTTCGAGCTCCACTGGAAGGTGGCATGGCTTACCATAGACTAACCTATACGGAGACATACCAATAAGTGTCTTGTAAGCAGTCCGGTATGCCCAAAGTGCATCATTCAATCGTAGGCTCCAATCTTTTCGGTTTGGATTCACTGTCTTCTCGAGAATGGACTTGACTTCCCGATTTGAAACTTCAACTTGACCACTAGTTTGTGGATGATAAGCAGTAGACACCTTGTGAGTGATGTTGTATTCTTGAGCAAGGCTTCAAATGATTTGTTGCAGAAGTGTGTCCCTCTGTCACTAATCATGGCTCTTGGTGTTCCAAATCTCGCAAAAATATTAGATTTCACAAAATCTACAACAACTTTAGAATCATTAGTTCTCATAGCTTTTGCTTCCACCCATTTAGAAACATAATCCACAGCAAGTATAATGTAAACAATACCAAATGATGAAGGAAAAGGACCCATGAAATCAATACCCCACACATCAAAAATCTCGACAATAAGTTATAGGGGTTTGGGCATTGATTTTTGGCCCAACTTAAATTACCTGTCCTTTGACAACGGTCACAAGCTTTGACAGAACAGATATGCATCTTTGAAAATGTATGGCCAGTTAGAATCCACCAATCAAGAACTTTAAGGGCTGTTCCTTTTCGGTCCGAAATGAACCTCCACAATGCCCATAAGAATGACAGAAAGGTTAAAATTGAATAAATTCAAGATTCAGAAAGGCCACCTTCTTATCACTTGATCAGGAACAATGCTTCCATAAGTGCGGATCATCCCATATGTAATACTTGGCAATGTTCTTGATCTTGTCTCTTTGAGCTCGAGTCAAGTCATGTGGTAGCTTTTGGTAACTAAGTAGTTGACAATATCTACATACCAAGGGGCTACTACATTTAGAGACAACAATTGTTCATCTGGAAAACTTTCTTGTAATGGCAGTGCATTCTTATCATGGACAATGCGACTGAGATGGTCTGCAAACTAAGTTTTCACTTCCCTTCTTGTCTTTGATTTCCAAGTCAAACTCTTGTAAAAGGAGTATCCACCTGATAAGCCTTGGTTTCGCATATTTCTTTTCGTGAGCAAGTACCTCAAAGCTGCATGATCAGAATAAACGGTTACTTTAGTACCAATCAAAAAGATCGCAACGAAACTTTTCTAAAGCAAAATAACCGCTAGGCAGCTCTTTATCAGTGTAGAATAATAAGTTGAGCATCATTTAAATACGAGATGCAAGTAAATGGCATGTGGAATTTTGCCAATTCGTTTGACCCAAAACAGCACCCACAGCGTAGTCACTTGCATCGCACATGGATCTCGATGGATGATTCCAATGCCGGAGATTGGATTACTGGAGCCGAAGTCAAGAGTTCCTTCAGTTTCTCAAAGCCTCTTTGCATTTCTCATCAAATCAAAAGGCACATATGGCTGTAATATTGTAAGGGGCATGCTATCTTCGAGAAATCTTTGATGAATCTACGATAAAAACCTGCATGACCAAGAAACGAACGAATATCCCGCACACTTGTGGGAGGTGGTAAGGAACATATAAGATCTATCTTGGATTTAGCAACCTCTATACCCTTAGCAGAAATAACATGTCCCAAAACTATACCCTGATCTACCATAAAATGACATTTCTCCCAATTCAGAACAAGGTTAGTTTCTATACATCTTTGAAGTATAAGGGTAAGGTTGTCAAGGCATTTATCAAAAGAATCACCAAAAACACTCAAGTCATCCATAAATACCTCAATAATGTTCTCAACATAATCAGAGAAAATACTTACCATACACCTTTGGAAAGTGGCAGTGTCATTGCAAAGACCGAATGGCATGCGTCGATAGGCAAATGTACCGAATGGGCATGTGAATGTAGTTTTCTCTTGATCCTCAGTGGCAATGACAATCTGATTATATCCTGAATAGCCATCAAGAAAACAATAATGAGAATGACCTGCTAATCTCTCCAGCATTTTATCAATGAATGGCAATGGAAAGTGATCCTTGCGAGTTACTAATTTAGCTTCCGATAATCAATAAAACTCGACCAGCGGTTTGGATACGAGTGGGAATAGCTTTCTTATTGTCATTCTAACCACCGTAACACCAGATTTCTGCGGAACAAACTGGACTGGACCACCCACTTGCTTCCAAATTGGATAAACATCACACCTCAACATCCTAACAATTTCAGGATTCTTTCTGACAAACTTCCATCATTGGAGGATTCAACCCTCCGCTGTGCTTCTCGAGTGGGCTTGGAGCCTTTTCTTTCTAATAAGATACGGCTGCATGCATATGACGGGCTAATACCTTTGATGTCAGCAATTGTCCACCCAAGGGCGTTTGTGATCTCAAAGCACTCGGATGAGTTCCTTCTTGCAATGGTGTAAGGCCATTGGGCTATTATGACTGGCAAAGTACCTTCTCACCCAAGACTACATGTTTCAAATGATCTGGAAGAGGCTTACGCTCCAAGGCAGGTGCTTTCATCACAGAAGGAAAAAGTTTCTCATTATATAAAGGCAATTCAATGTACGAAACATCATACCTATTTGTGGTGATAGCTATAGTCTCATCCAAGCTTGCCATAGCTTCCTCCACTTCTTTAGACACTTGTATCAACTTCTTCAATTCTCTGGAATTTTTTGCCCCTATGTGCTCACTAATGGCTACTTCCAATGCATCCTTGCGAGTTAACTCAAAAAGTTGTTGTGCCAAAGAATCGATAACATCCACTGCAAAAACAGAATGCAAGTCACTAGGGTACCTCATTGCCTAAAAAATATTGAAACGAATCACCTCGCCATCAAATTCCATGGTAAGAGTGCCATCATGAACATCAATCTTAGTTCGGGCAGTTTTCAAGAATGGTCTCCCCAAAAGAATCGGTGTTGGATTAGGAGATGTCTCATCCTCCATTTCAAGAACATAAAAGTCTGCTGGAAATACCAATTGATTCACTTGCACAAGCACATCTTCTACAACTCCCTTGGGATATGCATTAGAACGATCAGCAAGTTGAATTACAATACCAGTTTCCGCCAGAGGTCCAAGATTCAAAGAAGCATAAATAGAATATGGCATGACATTAATAGATGCTCCTAAATCTAACATAGCTCTTTCAAACTTGGTATTACCAATAGTGCATGGAATGGTGAACGTACCTGGATCTTTGCATTTCGGAGGAATTTTCTTTGCAATACAGCTGAAACATTTTCCCCCACACTTACCTTCTCATTTCCTTTCAACTTCCTCTTGTTGGTGCGTAACTCTTTGAGAAATTTTGCATAACGAGGCACTTGCTTGATAGCATCCAGAAGTGGTATGTTTACCTCGATCTTGCGAAAAAGTTTCTAGGATTTCTTGTTCTTGTTCCTCCTTCCTTGATTTTGCAAATCTGCTGGGAAATGGTGGAGGGGTAACATATGAATGAATGGAAATTTTAGGATTTACCTTAGAAGTGGAGGTTTTGTTCATGGTAGAAGTGGTATCATCCCCTTCATCAATTTGTGATTTCTTTGGTGGAATATCTAATTGTTTCCCACTTCTCAAAGGTACAGCACTAGCATTCTCTCTTGGATTGATCACCGGCTGAGAAGGTAATTTTCCTGAGCTTTGACTCTCAAATTTGCTCATGTTAGTGGCAAATTGTCCCATTTGATTTTCCAGGTTTTGGATACTTGCCCTAGTTTCCTGCTGAAATTGCATTGTGTTAGTGGCAAGGGCTTTAACAATATCCTGGAGAGACATACCTGAATTTTGTGGAGCTGGTTGTGGTGCTGGTTGTGGTTGTGCTTGAAATGGTTGCTGCACCCTTGGTTGATTTAAACCTGGTGGTCGATTTGGTATGGCATTTGGGGCAATTGGTTGACGATTCGCATATCTTAAATTAGGGTGATCTCTCCATCCAGCATTGTAAGTATTGGAGAAAGGGTCATACCTTTGACTTGGTTGTCCTGGAAATCCACCCATGGCATTGGCTTGTTCTGTATCTCCTTCTTGCAAAGTTGGACACATGTCGGTTGGATGGTCCATGGCAGAACATAACCCACATGCATAAGATTGCTGCATATGTCCTACAGCCATTTTTTTTACAAGAGAGGTAAGTTCACAAAGTTGTTGTTCAATGTTTAAAGTACTTACCTCATTTACTCTTTTTGGTAGTTGTGGCTCAAATTGACTGCTGAATTGTTGGGAGTTAGCTGCCATGTCACTAATCAAACGTCTTGCCACGTTCGATGTTTTATTAACTAGTGCTCCACCACTAGCAGCATCAATGATACTCCTTTCCATGGGTAGGAGACCCTCATAGAAAGATTGAATTAGGAGTCCATCACTAATTTGGTGGTTTGGACAGCTAGCACATAACCTCTTAAATCTCTCCCAATATTCATGAAGTGATTCTCCATTGTGTTGTCGAATGCCACTAATATCTTTTCTAATATTTGTAACTTTCGAGGCTGGAAAGTATTTCTCCAAAAAGAGTTTACTCATCTCATTCCAAGTGGTAATGGTACCTGGGGGTAGGTAGTATAACCAATCTTTTGCCGAATCTGCTAATGAGAATGGGAAAGCTCTCAATTTAATTTGCTCTTTAGAAACGCTGATTGGCTTCATACCTGAGCATACCACATGAAATTCTTTGAGGTGTTTGTTCGGATCCTCTCCTACAAAACCATGAAATGTAGGCAAGAGATGAATCAGTCCAGATTTAAGTTCAAAATCTATCTCAGAATTGGTGCTTATGCATAGCGGTTGTTGATCAATAATTGGAGCCGCTAACTCCTTTAGAGTCTGATCGTTTTCCATTGCCATTGCTTCCGATTCAGATTTGATTGAACTGCAAGAAGATGGGAGGGAAGTATGTCGTGCAAGGTCAAATTTTGGAGGTGGAGTTGAAATTGAACGATTTAGTCTTAAATTCGAGGATTGGAGAAACTCCTTAATTCTCTTAAGTCGCTGATCCGCTTCTCCCTCGGACATAAAAGCCAAAACACAAACAATCAGAAAATAAAGATCAAGAATTATCAGTAAAGACAGAATAACAAATCGATTAGAAAATCAATCCTCGGCAACGGCGCCAAAAACTTGATGCGTTCGAAACTAGCAAGTATACTAGTCGCACAAGTAATAAAGTGATGAGTAAGATATCGTTCCCACGAGGATTTATTCTAATTGAATTTGTTATTCGAAAGCAACAATAAACTAAATGAGGGGGGTTTTGTTGATTGATTAACTAGATGAAATATTAATACAAGTAAGGAATAACACAATGCAAATTTAAACAGATTGAAAAATCAATGAGAGAAACCTGGTTAAGGGCTCCTTCTCTACCACAAGATATGGATTTGCAAATTAATTGTAGAATTGTCATCCAATTACACCATTAAAATTATCAACCGTAGATAACAACAAGATCTGTTATCCCAATCTTTCCTTACTTTGTTGTTAAACAAAACAGGCTCTTTATTTAATCTCTATCCATTAAACAACCTAGAACAAGCTCTCTAAATTTAATTCAATGGATGCATACGATAAGAAAGATAGGTTGATCTAAGCAATAAACACACAAGCTCGGATTATTTAACTTAGGTCGTATTCTCCAATTGCAATCTCTGATCACAATTTTGCTACTAAGGATTAGAAATTCAAGACAATTACGGATCAAGATTTCTACTCTAGCAATAGACAACAACCAGATTATATTCAGTTGGCCATTCCAAATACAATCAGCAAGTAATCATAAGCATTAGATATGGGAAAAATACAAGCAACTTCAATTAGAGAATTGGATAACAACTTCTTGCACAATTAACTCACAAAAACCATATCAGGGGCTTTGAAATCACCCTCACCCAATTCAGATTCAGTTACACATGTTTATGAACGTGGTAAATACAATACAACATGGAGACATTCCAGAAAATGAAAGGGAAGGGAAAAACTTAGTAAATTTGATGTAATTCTCTTTGGATGGTAGTTCTTCCTCTTTCCAAGCTTCCTTTCTCCTTCAAGAACTCCAAGAGATGAAAGAATTCAAGAGCTGCAGCCTCCACCACGTTCTCCCCTCTTCAAGTTATGAAAATAAAACCCTAAAATTTGTTTAAATACTCTGCTACAGTAACTTGCTACAGTGCCCCGTATTTAATAACATGCTACAGTGATATATGGAATTACAAATATACACTTCTCATACCATTTTTATCACAACTTTCGGTACACTACATAAATTCGTGAACCGTAAATTTCTCCAGAAAATAGACTTCGCGAGCTTTTCAATGGTATATAGCATGT
>SNVD02001233.1:0-143943 GCA_013180625.2 Boswellia sacra | reverse complement strand
GATGAGTAAGATATCGTTCCCACGAGGATTGATTCTAATTGAATTTGTTATTCGAAAGCGAAAACAGAATAAATGGGGGTTTTTGTTGATTGATTAACTAAACTCAATACGAAAGCAAATGAAGAATAATACAATGCAAAGTTAAATCAATTGAGAGATACACAATGACAGAAATCTGGTTAAGGGATTATTCTCTACCACAAGATATGGATTTGCGAATTAATCACAGAATTGTCATCCAATTACACCATTGAAATTATGAACCGTAGATAACAACAAGCTCTGTTATCCCAATCTTTCCTTACTTTGTTGTTAAATAAAACAGGCTCTTTATGTAATCTCTATCCATTAAACAACCTAGAACAAGCTCTCTAAATTTAATTCAATGGATGCATTACGATAAGAAAGATAGGTTGATCTAAGCAATAACCACACAAGTTCGGATTATTTAACCTAGGTTGTATTTTCCAATTGCAATCTATGATCACAATTTTGCTACTAATGATTGGAAATTCATGATAATTACGGATCAAGATTTCTAATCTAGCAATAGACAACAACAGATTATATTCAGTTGGCCATTCCAAATACAATCAGTAAGCAATCATAAGCATTAAACATGGGAAAATACAAACAACTTCAATTAGAGAATTGGATAACAATTCCTTGCACAATCAATTCACAAAAACCATATCAAGGGCTTTGAAATCATCCTCAACCAATTCAGATTTAGTTACACATGTTCAGAAACGTCATAAACACAATACGACAGAGAGACATTCCAGAAAATGAAGGGAAAAGGAAAAACTTAGCAAATCCTTTGCAAATCTCCTTAGAATTGTAGTTTTTCTTCTTTTGAAGCCTTCTTTCTCCTTCAAGAGCTCCAAGAAATGAGAGAAATCCAGAGATGCAGCCTCCCACACGTTCTCCCCCCTTCAAGTTATGAAAATAAAACCCTAAAATATGTTTATATACTCTGCTACAATAACTTGCTACAATGCCCCCGTATTTAATAACATGCTACAGTGATATGTGGAATTACAAATATACACTTCTCATACCATTTTTATCATAACTTTTGGAACACTACATAAATTCGTGAACCGTAAATTTCTCCAGAAAATAGACTTCGAGAGCTTTTCAATGGTATATAGCATGGTATCCGGTTAATTGTATATCGATACAATCAACTCCAAGAAATTGGTTGACTAGCAGAGGTGAAAATGAAGGGTTTTACTCCAATTTTGTGTAAGTTCCTCCAAAACTCCTACAAACATCAAAAACCACACAAAAACAGAAAAATACCAAGGAATATAGCAAAGAAACATGGACGAATTGATATAAAAGTAATACATAAATAGACACCTATCAAATTCCCCCACACTTAGACTTTGCTAGTCCTCG
Organism: Boswellia sacra; assembly: GCA_013180625.2. Classification (NCBI taxonomy): domain Eukaryota; kingdom Viridiplantae; phylum Streptophyta; class Magnoliopsida; order Sapindales; family Burseraceae; genus Boswellia; species Boswellia sacra. The sequence continues at coordinate 142,539 of SNVD02001233.1, read as the reverse complement.
AGCAACTACAACGATATGAAAACAAAACTAAATATAAACAGAATCAAAGAAAAAATTAAAACACACATGTTTTAACTTGCAAATAGGCCTAAAAGATTGTACATAATTATAACCCAAGAAAAACTTCAAAATAATGCACTTGATCAAGAATCTTATTACAAAGATTAGTTTCGCTCTACTTTAATTCCTCAAGTGTGTGTGTGTGGAGCCATTCTCACTTAATCATTTGTAACCCGGATGAGTTTTTGCATAAAAATGAATCATATTTAATAGTGAAGATGTGCGTATAAATGAACTCCATAGGCTTGCTTTTCAAGTCACTCTCTACTAATGTAGACAAGCACAACACTAAGGATCAAGTAGGACTTTATTAAGATTGTAATGTTTGGCTTGAGTGAAGGTATGATAAAGGATAATAATTTGGCTCAAATCACCCACAAACACATAAATCATTCAAGACTATGTAGAGCTCAACCCTATAACACAAATTTATTTCAATTCACCAAGTTACTCCCCCAAACTTATTTAGAACACTCAATCTTTTTTTTTTTTTTTTGCAGAAAACAAAAGAAAAACTACACCCCCACACTTTGTTGTTTCATTCTTTTTAAGAACACTTAAGGGTATAGATCTCTTATTCTTCTTCTTTTGTTCTTTTTTTTCTTTTTTTTTATTACACTTCACCTCCCCCACACTTAAACAACACATTGTCCTCAATGTGTAAGTACGTGACGATAAGTACAGATTGACTTTTTTTTTTTATAAACACAATAGAACTCACTTGCAATGCTCATGACACAACCCAACCTCCTCTAACTTTCAAAACCCGAACATAGCTCAAAATGTGATCGTGAATAATCTACATGCTCATAGGTAAGGGATCAACTGTTTAGAAAAAAAAATTATTTGAGGTTAGGAAATCTTTTAGTGAGTTAACAAGGAAAAAGGCTTACAGAGGCTCAAAGGGGTAACTAGGGATCAATTTCAGTCAAGGATGGCTATTAAGGCTCAAACGATCCAAAGATGGCCTAAATCATTTCCCCAATGTTGCACAGTCTAGGATTTCGCCTCGAGTGAACATCAAACAAGTTCTGGAATTCATTGAAATCTGAAGAAACATTTAAATTACATAAACTTTCTCTAAGTGAACAAATAACTCAGTGATAATAGCTTAGTGCTCAATGTTGCGTAAGGAATCAAAAGCAAAGCGAAAACCAATAAACATTTCAAGCACACAGATCCATGCATTATTTATCATTTTCCAAGAGTTATTCTCAATGCAATCATTATCTTATCATCGACCCACAAAATGCAAGAAAAGAGGTACGTGGCGTTGTTACACCTGAGTCAAGATTGTATATTTCAACAATCCTTAGGACCAGTAGCCTGCAGACTTAAGGTTTCCAGCCTATATACCTTTATTATGAAAGAAAAAAACAAGAAACAAGACACTTCAAACAACAGAAAGTAAACAAACTATAGATTTATTTAGAGAGAATGCGTTTCAAGGGTTGAAGAAACCCCATATTCTGCCATTCTCAAGTTTTTTCCACAAATTTTTTTTTTTGAATCGAAACTGATAAAGTCAAAAACACATAACAACTCTAAATTACATAAAACTAAACTTACTCATAAAATAACAAAGTCCAACAAATCAGCAAACAAAAACAATTCAGTTAGATGGGTCTAAAAAGTTTAGAAGTTAGCCTCCTTATTCAGCCATTATGGATTAAAGAAATCCAGAATGCGTTTCAAGAGAACTTGAACTTTTTAATCCACCACTCTAAAAGGCAAGATTAGAAAATATTACTTGGAACGAAAAAAATAACCTGAAAAAGCTCAAAAGAAATAACATGAAAAGTCTCAAATAAACACAATAAAAAGAAAGCAAACAAAAGTGAAGCAAACCAGCAGATACAGATTATAGATGGAGCGCTAAATCCAGTTTACGCCTTTTATTGCCCTCTGCAAACCAATCTATTCGAGCTATTGTTGGATCAGGCAAATAGACGAATGCTTGTAATTTGTCAATTAACTCCCCTGCAGTTGAAGCTGTAACCAGGATTTGCCTCGCCGACTGTGAGATGAAGTTTTTTTCTACTACTTGATCAAGAAAAGACAACAAACCATCAAAAAAATTATTGACATTTAACAAACCAATGGGTTTCAGATGGATGTTTAGCTGTGCCCAAGAGGTGATTTGAAATATCTCCTCTAATGTACCATAACCACCAGGCAAAGCTATAAATACATCAGATTTAATGACCATATGTGCAATACGTTTATGCATGCTAGAGACCTGTAACTCTTCCCCCATTGTGTTGCCTATGATATCTCGCACAGCCAATGGTTTAGGGATAATGCCGAGAACTTTACTTCCTCCCAAGGATGCAGCTGTCGACACACACCCCATTAACCTAAGACTACCCCCTCCATAAATCAAATGAATACCCCTCGCAGCTAATGTCCTACCACGATCAAGAGCTGCCGTTGTAAACTCTCCATCTTTACCAAATTGCGATCCACAAAATACGCATATATTTTGGAATCGCCGAATTGGTGTTTTCTCCATTTCTACAAGTGTTCTAACCTTGTGTAAGACAATGATGCACGTTAGGTAATATGCTTTTCAAGTGTAAGACAGGTTATAATAATGACATTTGAACATATGGAGAATGGATATATACACACACGTAAAACTCTCAAATTTGACACATGGGGACATAATTTCGGTGGGGGTTGCTCGATGCAGATTTATCGCCCCCAGATTTGAAAAAATAGATATGCTTTCGGTGGCGTTTGACAAAACCTCCACACTTGTCGCCCACGTGTGCATGAAAAATGGAGATAAACTTTCGGTAGGGTTTGAAAAAACTGCCACACTTGTCTCCCACTGTGAAGCATGGAAAATGGAGATACACTTTCGGCGGGGGTTGACAAAACTTCCACACTTGTCTCCCACGTGAAGCATGGAAAATGGAGATACACTTTCGGCGGGGGTTGACAAAACTCCACACTTGTCTCCCACGTGTACTTATGCCATAGGGTAGTCATATGGTTTGTCAAAAAAGAAAACTTGAAATTAAAACAAACAAAATCAACAAACAACAACAACACAAAAACAACATTGATAATCAGATCAAACGAAACAAGAAAAAAAATAAATTCGACAACAACAACACATATTCAAATATACAAGTAGTTGTGATTGTGGCTCACATCTTCCTCTGGTTTTACGTCCAGTAATGGCTGAAACGCCTTCTATGAGTCGGGTATTTGCTTCCCATCCAGTTTTCTTATAAACTGGCAAACAGGGTCGTTTTTAGTCAGATTCCCTAGGCTATAACATTGCAATTCATCACGAAATTGTGTCCATAAATTAAGCAATTCACGCTGAACAAGTCCACAAGAATGTGACTCGAGAGTTAACAAAACATTATCCAGGGACTCATTACTCAAACCATTCTTAATAAATGAAAGTTTATCTTCTCTATTCCTGGACGCAAAACCTAATGAACGACAAGTCTGGTTACAATTCCATCTAGCACATTTCTAACATACTTGTAACCTTTTCGCTCTTCGCCTCTTGGCGTAGTAGCTCTTTCCTAGACCAGGCATGTATTTTGCGAGATTAATGTCCGTCTCACCGGACAATCTTACCTTAGCTTCGATAAGCCATCGGATATCCGCAGGCACATTTAGGAGCATCAACGCCCAAATTCTAGTCATCCGCACTTTATAAATTTTATACACAGCATTTTGAGGAAATGAAGGGAAATATTTACGAAGGTTTGACAAAAAGATATCGGCATCCATTGAAGAGGAGAAAAGAAGAGATATTACCGATAATGCGATCAAGTTTGTTTTTCTCTAAGATATGCACGTTTCAAACCTTTGGCGAATGACTTCAACTTCCGTTTGGATGTTTCCACAAGCTGCTGCACAAATGAGCTCAAAGCACAGAGTAATCAAATTAAACAAAAGAAAGGAAAAGATAAGAGCTGAAACGAAACTAAAGACACATAAAAGAGATAACAACACAATAGCAAACAAAAGTCAAAAACAAGTAAAAACAAATAAAGACAAATAAGACAGATGTCAAAGAGAGATAAAACCTGATCAATTTGATGGTATACGAAAGGAATCTCCTCGAGACACAAAAATCGATCATTATTACCTCATTTTATTTTTCTTTTCTTCTTTTTTTTATTTTTCAAAAACATTGGGTTGCCTCCCAATAAGCGCTTGGTTTAACGTCCTCAGCCCGACTTTGGTTCCATCATGGGAGGATCCAATCTCCGCTGTGCTTCTCTAGTGGGCTTGGATCCTTCTTCCAACAATAATTGGTGCATGCATATGGCTGGGCCTTGAATGTTAGCAATCGTCCACCCAATAGCTATTTTGTGATCTGTAAGTATTCGGACGAGTTTCTCTTCTTGTATTCGTGCAAGGCCCATTTCTATTATAAGTGGCAAAGGATCATCCTCACTCAAGAATCCATGCCTCAAATGATCTGGAAGAAGCTTAAGCTCCAAGGCAGGGGCTGTCATCACAGAAGGAAGAATTTTCTCATTAGATAAAGGAAATTGAATGTACGAAACATCATACCTATTTGTGGTTATTGCGATGGTCTAATCTAAGCTTGTCACAACTTCCTCCATTTCTTTGGACACTTGTATCAAAATTTCTGACTCCTTAGAGTTTTCTGTCCCTATGTGCTCAATAATAGCTAAATCCAATCCATTCTTGCGAGTTAACTCAAAACATTGTTGTGGCAAAGAATCAACAACGTCAACTGCAAAAACAGAATCTAAGTCACTAGAGTACCTTATTGCCTCAAAAATATTGAAACATATCACCTTGCCATCAAACTCTATGATGAGAGTGCCATCATGAACATCAATCTTAGTTCGAGTAGTTTTCAAGAAGGTCGCCAGATAAGAATCGGTGTGACTTAGGAGATGTTTCATACTCTATTTCGAACATAAAAGTTGCCTGGGAAAAACCAATTTGATTCACCTTGCACAAGCAACATCTCCACAAACTTTTTGGGATATGCCTTAGAATGATCAGCAAGTTGAATGGTAATACCAGTTTCCACAAAAGGTCCAAGATTTAAAGAAGCATAAATAGAAGATGGCATGATGTTAATAAATGCTTCTAAATCGAACGTAGCTCTTTCAAACTTAGTTTTACCAATGGTGCATGTAATGGTGAACGTACCTGAATCTTTGTATTTCAGAGGAATTTTTCCTTGTAAAACAGCTGAAACATTTTCCCCCACACTTACTTTCTCATTTCCTTTTAACGTCCTCTTGCTGGTGCATAACTCCTTGAGTCATTTTGTATAACAAGGTACTTGCTCGATAGCATCCAGAAGTGGTATATTTACCTCAATTTTGGGAGAAGTTTCCAAGATTTCGTGTCTGTCCTCCTTCGATTTTGCAAATATACTAGGAAAAAGTGGAGGAGAAACATATGAAGGAATGGGAGTTATAGGATTTACCTGAGAAGTCAGTGTTTTTTTCATGGTGGAAGTGGTGTCATCTCCTTCATCAGGTTGTGATTTCTTTGGCAGGACATCTAATTGCTCTCCATTTTGCAAAGTTATCGCACAAGAATTCTCTCTTGGATTGATCACCGTTTGACAAGATAATTCTTCTGAGCCTTGGCCCCCGAATTTGCTCATGCTAGTGGCCAATTGTCCCATTTGATTTGCCAGGTTTTGGATACTTGCCCCAGTTTCATGCTGGAATGCATTGTGTTGTGGCAAGTGCATTAATAAATATCCTGGAGTGACATACCTGAGTTTTCTGGAAGCTGGTGTGCATTGGTGGTGGTTGCATTTGAATGGTTGCTGCACTCTAGGTGATTAAAACCTGTGGTGATTTTGGTATGGCATTTGGGGCGATGGTTGATGATTCCCAGTAACTGAAATTAGGGTGATATTCCCACTCCGGCATTGTAAGTGTTTTAAAGAAGGGATCATACCATTGCCTTGTTTGTCCTAGAAATCCACCCATGGCATCGGCTTGTTCCATATATTCTTCTTGTAAAGTTGGATACATGTCGATTGGACGCTCCATCGTAGAATATATCCCACATTCATAAGATTTTTGCATATTTCCTACAACCATGTTTTCCACAAGAGAGGTTAGCTCAGAAAGTTGTTGTTCAATGTTCGGAGTGCTTACCTCATTTACCCTCCATGGTACTTGTGGCTTAAATCCGCTACTGAATTGATAGAAGTTTACTGCCATGTTGTCTAAACACAAACAATCAGAAAAGATAAACAAAGAAAATATGAATCAACAATGAAAACAAAATAACAAATCGATTAGAAAATCAATCCCCGGCAACGGCGCCAAAAACTTGATGCGTTCGAAACTAGCAAGTATACTAGTCGCAAAGTAATAAAGTGATAAGTAGATATCGTTCCCACGAGGATTGATTCTAATTGAATTCGTTATTTTCTAGCAACGATAAACTAAACAGGGGGGGTTTTGTTGAATGATTAACTAAATGAAATAAGAATGCAAATTAAGAATAACAAAACAGAAGTTAATTTGAATGAAAGATCAATGAGAGAAATCTGGTTAAGGGATCTTCTCTACCACAAGATATGGATTTGCGAATTAATTGTAGAATTGTCATCTAATTACAGCATTGAAGTTATCAACCGTAGAGAATAACAAGCTCTATTACCCCAATCTTTCCTTACTTTGTTGTTAAATAAAACAAGCTCTTTATTTAATCTCTATCCATTAAACAACCTAGAACAAGCTCTCTGAGTTTAATTCAAGGGATGCATTAGGATAAGAAAGATAGGTTGATCTAAGCAATAAACACACAAGCTCGGATTATTTAACTTAGGTTATATTCTCCAATTCTAATCTCTGATCACAATTTTGCTACTAATGATTAGAAATTCAAGACAATTACGGATCAAGATTTCTAGTCTAGCAATAAATCACAACCAGATTATATTCAGTTGGCACTCAAATACAATCAGCAAGCAATCATAAGCATTAAATATGGGAGAATACAAGCAACTTCAATTAGAGAATTGGATAACAATTCCTTACACAATCAACTTACAAAAAACCATATCAGGGGCTTTGAAATCACCCTCAACCAATTCAGATTCAGTTACACATGTTTAGGAACGTGGTAAATACAATACAACATGGAGACATTCCAGAAAATGAAAGGGAAGGGAAAAACTTAGCAAATTTGATGTAATTCTCTTTGGATTGTAGTTCTTCCTCTTTCCAAGCTTCCTTTCTCCTTCAAGAATTCCAAGAGATGAAAGAATTCCAGAGCTTCAGCCTCCACCACGTTCTCCCCTCTTCAAGTTATGAAAATAAAACCCTAAAATGTGTTTAAATACTCTGCTACAGTGATTGCTACAGTGTCCTGTATTATACATGCTACAGTGCTTGTGGAATTATATTTCTATACATCTCACACTGTTTTGATTACAACTTTTGGTACACTGAATGGATTTATAAACCAAAAATTTCTCCAGAAAATAGACTTCGAGAGCTTTCCAACGGTATATAACATGTCATCGGGTTCATTGTATATCAATACAATTAAATTCGAGAAGATCACTGACTAGCAGAGGTGAAAATGAAGGGTTTTACTCCATTTTTGTGCAAGTTGCTCCAAAACTCCTACAAACATCAAAACCACACAAAAACATAAAAATACCAATGAATATAGCAAAGAAACATGGACGAATTGATATAAAAGTAATACATAAATAGACACCTATCAGCTACCTTTCTCATATCCTTGAAATATTGTATGATATCATTAGATATGTTAACTATAAGAGAATCTCCTTTCCAGAAGAAGGGTTGAGAAGAAATAGGAACGGACTCAAATTGTAAGTCTTATTTTCAAGAAGGGTGTGAGAAGAAATAGGAACGGACTCAAATTGTAAGTCTTATTTCCAAAAAGGTCAAATTGGTTAGTTATGCTATGTGAAAGATGTATATTCTCTTGCAAATTTTTTATTTCTCAATTAGAAAGCATTTCACAGCGTTTGGGGACTGTTCACTGTTATGTTCTTTGAACATAGAGCTTTATATATTGGCATTTATGCGGACCAAAGTAGATGAGAGGGGATGAAGTGATATTGTAACACCCCGTACCCTTGAAGGATCCAGAATGTAAATCTAAGCATTCACAACAAATTAACATGTAGTGGTGACATATATACAATAATTGAGGAAATTTCAAACTTTGCAATAAAATCAACATCACAAAATATTAAGTTCCTATCATTTCAACCACATAACATAAAACTATCCACAATAATGAGCCTAAAAGAATCAAATTCTCTAATTCACACAAAATAATCTAGTGTTGCAGTGGTATCGTGGTTGGCAAGCAAACTCTGCTATCGTTCTACCAAAATCCTCCCTATGCACAGTCAACTAACACTCACATGAGGCAGCCAAAAGATTAATGAGTAAAACACTCAATAAGTAGCTAGAATATAAATATAAAATCGAGTCAATGCAGGAATGAATCAAATAAAATATGATATGCATTCTTTTCTAATTGAACGAGCAACCATTTCTTTACCCACAAGTCAGATGAATAGTGCACAAAGAACACGAGTCGCGATCCTGCGCAGAGGACATGGCGCGATTACGCCTAGTTTCGGTCCTAAGAACAAGTTCAACAAAAAGGTTTGGCACTCCTGCGCCATCCACTTCATGCCCCAATGCCAACTTTCTACCTCATTCTTGATTTGCAGCACGGAGCTTGCACTCCTATGCACCATACATGGCACTTTGGTGCTAATTCATTGTTCGGCCATCATATTTTGACCATTTTTTGTACTCACAATAAACATATTTTTCACTTAACACATAAAAATCTTGCTTTACACATATTCATCACATATAAAAGCACATCTTAAACCCTTTTTGAGTTCAAGTCTTAATCACATTGGTACACAAAATCTTAAACATATGATTATACAAATTGTAAACACATAAGTGTACCAATCTTAAGAGCATTACATACACATTCTTTACACATTCAAGGCAGAAAACTTAAGGATACAATACAACCACTCATGGTTGAACTTTCATGAAAAACAATTCACCACATGTCATCCGTTACGTATCGTTGTCAATAACATTTGCTATTCACTACGTTTTTTTTAAAGAACATACCACCTAATATGTATCGTCGTCGATGGTACATTCAATGGCTATTAGTCACCTGTTACGTATCACCGTTGATGACATTTATCTTCACACATTCATTTTAGGAAATATGTCATCCGTTACGTATCATCATCAATGACATATTTCATTGGTCACTAGTCACCTGTTACATATCACTGTTGGTGACTTAAAACACATATATGGGTTTACGTACCACACAACACATATATGCCTACCATATAAAGAACTTTGTGTGTCCTAATACCTTATGCATGAATTACACCTTTTCACACACACACAATTTGATTATCGAAGGTTATCCATGCCTTTTCACACCACATTTTCAAAAACACATAACCACATTCAATTTTTGTATCCCATAATCGTAGGATTCAAATCATAACATTTATTCACACACACACATAGAAGGGAGCGAAACCATAAATTGCATGATTCAACTACAATTTCCAATCATGCTTTTTCACACTAATATTCATGGTCAAGTTCACATTTTCATCCATACAGATTCATAGCAATTCCAAATGAATTCATCCACGATGTACATAATAATATGAAACCAGCAAACTTATTAATCAACACAAAATCTATGGTGCCCTTAGAAATGGATCTAGCTACTTACCTGGTTACTTCACTCTCTAGCCTTGACTTCCACCTAGAAATCATTAAACCTCTTAAGGGTTAGCAACACTTCAATCAACCCACAATATCAATGACAATTCAATACTACTCATATATTGGTTGGATAATTATAATAAGAGATTACTTGTGCCAATAATCACCAAACTTCATGGGACTCAAGTAAACACATATTTTATATCCCATGAATTTTATTGAGTCAAAATAAGGTCATATACCCTTTGGAAACCCTTAATGTTGTCAACACGTAAAATTTTGTCCACAGGTCTTTCAACTGAGCAGTACTATTTTGAAGAATTTTATAAAATTAATCATTAATCAAATCATTACCAAACAATACGATCTAAAACTAGATACATATGAAAGTCATTTCATCAAAAATCATAATATTCCAATGAGTTTAGTCAACCAAAACGATTTAGCTTGCTTGCTCTGTTCTGAAGTTAAAATTTTCAGTTTCATAATTCACAATTTTGAAAAATATATCAATTCATACAAAATTCCAAAAAACCTAACATTTTATTTTATTTAATAGTGTAAAATTAAACTAAAAATTAATATTTAATATTGTCAATTAAAAGATTATATTTGTTTTTTTTAAGTTTATGAAATGGAAAACACTTTAATTAATAGAATTATTTTTTTATTATTCAAAATATGATCTTCAAAATGTAATGGATAAAATACTACTCTTACAATTTTTTTTATACAAATTGATATGGCTTAAACTTGATCTAATTATTGGAGGAATGAATTTTAAAAATTGATAATATTAATGATATAGTAGTTTTACAATAATATCATATGAGTTTATATAATATAATATTAAATATTTAAATGAAAAAGAATTTTTATTTAACTTTAGTTAATAATTATTTTTTAAAGATTGTAAGAAATATAATATTAATTATTTAAATGAAAAAGAATTTTGATTTAATTTTATTAACTATTTAATTTTTAAATGATTGTATAAATATAAATATAAGTATTTTACATTTTAACAAGGCTAAAAAAGTCACATTAAAGATAAAATATTATCTTATCACTTTTTTTAAGTAGTATCTAAAAAAGAAAACAAACAACCTATTAAGTGGTATAAATTAAGTTCTAAAAAGTATTTAGATCTAAAAAGTGTTAAGTGATTGAAACAAACACCACCTTAGTGTCATTGTGAACTTAAATTCTTATCAGACTCTTAAATTCTTATCATACTCTTCTTAATTATTATTATTCTTAGGAGCTGAAGATCCTATGAATAAACTATGAATAATGATAATCGGGTTGGGTCGTGTCACCATTGATCTTACCAAATCCAATGATTGAGATTAAAAGTTAAAAAGTTACATTTAATACTGTTAACTCATCAATCATCTTAGCTATTGGATTTTCTTGATCAATGATTAGAAATTTATGTCTAATTTTGTGTCAAAAAAATTGTGTTAAAATATATATATATATATATATATATATATATATATATATATATATATTTCTCATAAACTTAAAAGAAATATGGATGGATTTTAAGATATTTAAAAAGAAGAAAAAAGTTGAAAAAAAAACGAAGTTTCACCAAATTAAGCGTTAACACTTTGTGTACAAACTTCAATTGGCAATATATGTATCCTTAGGAGAGAGGATTTTAGAGTTTTGGAGTTTAGAGTTCGTTCAAACCTTTATTTTTAAAGCAAAGAGTCATTCCTTCATAAGTGTTGTCATGAATAGTATTGGAGTTACACCACATTACATGCAAAGGAACTAGTGATGACATTTAGAATCATAGAAACACTTAGGGCCCGTTTGATTAGCCCACTTAAATCTGAATGGATTCAGATTTAAGTGGTTAAAAAACTTTTGTGTGTTTGTTTATACATCTAATCACTTATTTTCAGATAAAATTATCTGAAAATAATAAGTGAAAATTTATCACTTTTTTTCTCTCAAATGTCTGGAAATTTTGAAATGTCTAAATTGTCCTCTTATTATAATTTTATTCCATAAATACCATTTTATATTTAATTAATAAAAATTATATAATTAATTAATAAAAATTCTGGAAACGGCGTCACTGTTGGCCGGCTGCCGTGAACCACCGTTGAAACCGAGCGTCCGGCGACACCGCCTGCACCATCATGACCGCCTCGCCTCGCCATACATGGCTGTCGGATTTGTTTTGCAAGAAAAATCGTTGTTTAACCGTTAAAGGCCAAAAAAGCTTCGGCCGTCGAATGTTTTCATGCATTTCACGGTGAAACGCCACCATTTCACCAAGAATCATTTCAACAGGCTTGTAGATCGTTCAAATCCGATCATGATGGTGTAATCGGTGTACGAAACGCGCTACATCTCCGGCGGCGGCTCCGGCGATGTAATTTTCAAATTTTTTATTTTTTTAAAATAAAATATTTAAATAATATAATATTACTTACTAAAATTCAAATTTTAATTTAAAAATTAAATTATGTATGTTTATAATATAAAATATATAAAAAGAATAATTATAATAATATAATTTATTTAATAAATATGCATTTGAATTTTTAAAATTTGACTTGTTTTACAGGCATTGGTTAATAAAATTAATATAAATAAAAATTTAATGTAATAAATTAATAAAAATAATTAAATTATATAATTATTGATAATCTTGACTTATATCAAACAAATATAAATATATTGTTTTTATAATAAATAAACATATTAATTTATTACTATATTGATATTTCAATATAATTTTGTAAACTATTTATTTTACACATATTTAAAGCCATATATTTTAATTTTCATAATAAAAATAAATATTTTATTTTTAAAAGATTGTAATAAATATAACATTAGTTATTTGAATGAAAAAAGAATTTTGATTTAATTTTCAGAACTTGCACAAATGTAATATAAATAATTTATATTTTTATTATAAGGATAAAAATGTTATATTAAAAATAAGATGCACATTTACCACTTTTTTTAAGTGGTATATAAAAGAGTAAACAAACATCCTATTAAGTGGGATAAATTAAGTCCTAAAAAGTGTTTAGATCTAAAAAGTGTTAAGTGATTTAAACAAACACCACCTTAGAGAATAAAATATTTCTTTAGAAGAAACCTGAAAGCTTGTAAGGGAGTTGGTGAAGACGTTTGGACAAGAAGCTCTTTCCTTGAGAGCATCTAGAAAAAAGCTATAAATTCCAAAGCCTCCTTTATTTTATTAATTTTTATGAAATTTGTTGTACAATTATCAAACTTAGCGCAATTTAATAAATGGTTTGCAGCTTGGACTGAATGCTCTGCTTACATCGATGGCACTAGCTAAAGAATTTGTGTCATGCAATGCCTCTTGTGATAAAATTAATAATCGCATCGTTCGTTGACCAAGTGCGGTGTTCATTAAAGAATTATTTGGTCAACCAAAAATTCTTAATACTATAAGGATAGGCAAAACATTTGTCAACCAGATTAAAAATGAAGAATCCATTATTAAGAAATCCTGTGGCCGTATAGGATAAAAGACACATTGATTCTAATTAAAATACAAACAGAATTATATCATTTGATGATGTGGCCTGAAAATTAATCTTGTTAATTGTGTAATTTTTCATCAAACAATTAGTCCCCCAAGTTCTAATGCAAAGCATCTATATTTGATTGAAACTTGACTTTTCGAGAAATCAAATCTTAAATAATTTCCATATATATTAAGCTTCTTTCCTTTGTTATTGATCATGAAAATTCTTCTTGTTTAACACTTCCCCAAAGTTCAATGCCACTCTAAGAAGATGAAAAGTTTTGTGACTCTTTAATTACGCTGCCCCTATGCTTATAACACGCAACGCATCCCTATCCCAACTTTTAACTTCTTTATCAATTCAAGAAAGCCTCGCAACTCTTTCAAATGTCTCCTTGCATGCAAGTCATTTCAAGCCAACCTTTATTAAATTAATGCCCGAATGCGAGCACCTTCAATCATCTTCCATTCGACGTGCCGCTTTCGTTGATTTAGAATCATCGAGTGAATTTTAAATTGAAAAGCATGAAACTTTTGAAGCAATTTGTCGTCTCCTTGAGTGAAACAGTTTGTGGCCAAACTTTATTATATTAATTTCCTAATACATGCATCGCCAGTTGCTTCTAATTAATACCACCACTCCAATCAGCTATTTCCTAATCCATGCATCGCCAGTTTCTTCTAATTAATACCACCACTCTAATCAGTTGTGTTACCCACCAAGCCAACCTTGAATCATTGAATAAAGAGTTCTTTGATCACTTTGCACCCTTTACTTTAATCACATGCATGCGCTTGAACCTCCAATTAAATAGATTATTATATTAGAAAATTGAAAGAGATTCAAAAAGCTCTTATCACCTTCGAATCTAGTAATTAAAGTGTCAGATTAACGTGTTGCGATTTGCTTTGTTTTGCAGATTTTTCAATCAGCTTCAAACCTCTCTCTCTCTCTCTAGACGTTGCTGTAAGGAAGTTGGGATTTGGATGCATTGGGTGTTATGAGCATAGTGGCGACGTAATTGAACAGAAACAAAAATTTTCATCTCCCTAATGTAACGTTGGACTTTAGGGAAGTATCAAATAAGAAGGACTCTCGTCATCAAAAAACAAAGGAAAGAAGCCTAAGTATATGTGAAAATTTATTTAAAATTTGCTTTTCCAAAAAGTCAAGTTCCAATCAAATATCAATGTTTTGCATTGAAACTCGAGGGATGGTTGTCGTATGAAAAGTTAGGAATACCAATAAGATTAATATTTCAAGTCATATCATCAAAGGATATAATTCTTTTTCTATTTTAATTACAATCGACGTATCTTTTATTCTATGTGGTGGCTTGATTTCTTAAATAGTGGATTCTTTATTTTTAATCTAGTCAACGAAGACTTTACCATTTCTCCTAGTATTGAGACTTTTTGGCTGACAATATAATTCTATAACGAATACACCACTTGATAGATGAATGACGCGATTATCAATTTCACAAGAGGTACTACATGACACAAATTCTTAAGTCAACGTCATCGATGTCAAAAGAGCATTCTATGAAAGCTACAAACCATTTATTAAATATCCTTAAATTTAATGACTGCAATACAAATTGCATAAAAATTAATAAAATAAACAAGGCTCTGAATTCTATGAAACTTTCAAGGTGCCCTCAAAGAAAGAGCTTCTTGTCCAAACATTCTTACCAACTCCTTTACAAGCTTCCATATTTCTCCTAAAAAAAATATTTTATTCTCCAAGTGGTTCTATGGTTTTAGATGTCATCACGAGCTCCTTCGTATGCAACACCATGCATGGCAACACCTATGAAGGAATAGCTCCAATAAATAGACCTCTTTTCTTCAAATAAAAGTGTGAACAAACTCAATCCAAATCTCTAAATCATCTCCCTAATTTCTTCCTTGTCGACCACTTGTTTTTCTCTATATTGTAGTCTCTGACTTGGGTGTCAGAGGATTATTGTCAGCTTCACAATCAGCGCTTCTGACCTTTGTTTTCTCTTTTTATGCAACTTAGTTACATTGCTAAAGTCTTGGTTGACTGAACACAGCTTTCCATTTTCACTAAGACGTAGCTTGAAATCCCTCATTTTCATTATCATTCTCCACTTTTCTTGCTTCCTTCTTGTTGAATCAGATTTTCCGTACTAAATAAAAATTTAACTGGTGAGTTTAAGGTTGAAAGATTTTTGGCATCAACATGTCGTATTCTCTGCTCTCTTCTTAGTTTAACCACTGCCTCTTCTCATCCAAATGTGTCTACAGCGACATGCCTAGTGGCCTTAACTATGTGCTAACAATCCCATGTGACACCTCTATTACTCTAACTTGCAACAACTCAACACCAGCAACATGTTACGGCCCGCCCAATTTGCTTGTTAGAGTAGCCCAAAAGTGCCTAAGGCTTGGCCTAGTTTCTAAAAAACTTGCAAGTCCAAGCCTATTCTCTAGAATTCTCTAGCAAGCCAATGTGTTAGAAAGTCTCACGTAAATATCTTTGTAAATATCTAGATATTTTAGATGATGATTCTAGATAGCCAATTTGAACTGTTGGATGTAATAAATCTTGGCCGTCCATTTAGGAGGTGGATTACTATAAATACCCATTCAAGCCTCATTTGTAGGCCAAATTGTACACAAGCAATTGTAAAGAGTTCTTGTATAATACAAAGCTTTTCGACTTAGCAACACTTGTCTCTAATCTTCCAACACTTCTCTTCACTTTGCTTTGAAGCTCTTAGCTCAACGATCCAAGTCTCAAAGCTTCTTCTTGAGTGAACCAAGCTAACTACAAGGCTTACTTAGCAATTTTGTGTTCAAGTTGTCTAAGTATCGCACGAGCATGCTGCGCAAACTTTAAGCTCGTGACAAACAGCTGAGCTAAAAGCAGCAACCCATGTTGTCAAACCCTTCTACCTCTCTTTGGAGTTGCTTTAGCTAAACATCTCAAACAAACACATATGTTTCTATTCCCGACTTGTCCACCTCCATTTCTTGTCTTTAGGATTTCCAAACAAAACTCTGAGCTCATTCTTTGCCTGATAACTTGGCTTCTATTTGTTTAAATCCTTTCCAGTTTGCAAACAAACATGAATTCCACACGGTTATTTAGACAATCAGACTGGGAGAATCAACTTGCAACTCAACTTAGTTTGACTCATATTGTAAACCTGATCTCAATGATCTTAGTCAATGCAACGCTTGTAATTTCGTTGGAATTAGAGCTCAGTCTCAGTTGATTGCCATTGATGGTAATACAAGGCATGCTACTACTTGCCTTTACTATAAAGTTCTTTATATCATAGCTATTGCTAATGAATTAGGTCCTAAAAGCAAAGGAGCTTTGAAATGTATTTTTCTATTGTGTCTATGCCTCTCAAGTCCCAAGTGGGTTCTTCAATAGCTTTTGTTTTAGGCTTGATAGGAACTACTTTAGCAATCCTAGGCTTCGTTATTTTGTTTGGATTGTATTTTGTTTGGTATAAGAAATGGAATATAAAAATTTATGGGGCAAGCTCGGATTCAAATTCTCATTTAGAGGATCCAGAATATAGGCCAAAATTAAGACCACATACTCTTTCAATTTGGTTTAAGTTTTGGGATCTTGAGAAACCAACTGGTAATTTTTCACAAAACAATGTTAATGGCAAAGGTGGGTTTGGAATTGTCTATAAAAGGACTATAAACTGGGACGATGCTTGCTGTTAAACAGATAACTGAGTCAGTGTTTCAAGGTGATGCACAGTTCTATGACAAGGTTGAGAAGATTAGCAACTTGAGCACAGAAATATTGTACCTCTTAGAAGATGTTGTGTGCTTGATGAGACAACTAGGAAGCAGAGATATCTTCTTAATGATTACACGTCCAATGGAAACCTTGATAACCATTTGTTCCCTTCCATAAAAAATGGAAAAGAAGTAACCAAGAATCCATTGACTTGGCGTCAAAGGAAGAGCATAACATTGGATGTGGCAAATGGATTCGCTTATCTGCACTGCAGGGTTAAACCTGCAATCTATCATAGAGATTCAAGCCAGGAAACATATTATTAGATGAAGATATGAGAGCAAGAGTTGCAAATTTTGGTTTAGCAAAACAAAGCAGAGAAGAACAATCTCATCTTACAACAAAAATGGCTAGAACTCATGGCTACTTAGCCCCTAAATATGTTCTTTATGGACAACTATCTGAGAAAAGTGATGTTTACAGCTTTGGATATAATGTGTGGAAGGAAAGCACTTGAGCCGTCTGCTTCAGGATCTGATCGACCCACAACTCTTATCACAGGCTGGGTTTGGTCATTACTGAAAGATGGAAAAATAAAAAAGGCTTTGGATGCTCCTTTGCTGGTAGAAAAGGACTCGCTGAATGCAAATACAAAGGCAATGATGGTGAGATTTGTGTTAGTGGGGTTCTATGCACGCATATCGTCGTGGCTTCAAGGCCTACCATTGCAGAAGCTTTGAAAATATTGGAAGGAGACATCAAGGTTCCACCAATCCCAGATTGACCACCGCCTCTTGGTATACCCTTGCCCTATCCTGATGGTTGTGCTTTTGGTATCTCCGAACATTGAGTGAGCTCCAATTGCTAATGGGAGAAGGGCTGATCACAAATCGGTGGAGCAGAAACTAATAGTTGAAAGTAAAACAAAAATCAAAGGGTAACCAACAGAACACAAGAAAAGGTAAGTAAAGGGTTAAAATTGTAAAACTGAACTATTTTGCATATTATTAAAATTTTTGCGGTGGCTGAGGGTTAGAAATAGAATCATATTACCATATCATACACGAAAGTTTGTATAAACGAAATCTAATATCGCTACTAACTGTGAGTGGCATAAATAGACAAACTCATACCAAAAGATTTTTGCTATCGAAAGTGTCCTTTATAGAAAATTATAAGACGTTGAAATTATGGAAAGCTTCAGAATTGTCCTTCATAACTTAGTTGCAGAACAAGATTAGCATATTATCATGCATAATTGTTTTTCTAGATAGCTGATAAACGAATAGCTCAAACTCAGAGCCAGCAGCCATGCCAAAGAAAAAGGTTATCATAGAATTCGGAAAAGAGGGATAAATAAACCCTTTACGCTGTGTTAAGTCAATATCATTTGCCTAAAATTTTGAGGTGTAGACCTGCAAGTAATGTTAGAGATATGCTAAGAAAAGGCCCTTTTAGTTCTCCACTTTCCATGTGCACAGCATGTGAAGCGTAAACCAAACGAGTTTCTCAATTTAACTCTGACAGTCATGTATTCACAAATAGAGATTAGAATTATAACCTTGAATTTACGGCTCCCTGTCAGGCATATAGTGAAGGCAAACACCTTTTAAATATACCAATCAACAGATGCCTGCAAAGACAGATTGATAATGAACAAAGGGGTCAATCAAGGTATACCAGTAGTTGTGCTAGTGAAAACCAAATTGCGTCTTCTGCTTTATGCACTCACTGTAAAAATAAATTGAAATAAGTAGAAAAAATTTGCCAACCACCAGCCATGCAGAGAAATCTTGCATGCAAGAAATAGGAGAGAGTTCTGAAACGCCGATGCGTATATGGTAAAAAAATAGTAATAATAATAATAATAAGGCTTACTCTATCTAGCACAATTCCCCTTTTGTCTCTCCTCACCCTATAGCCATAAACTGAAAATACTGAGGGTAGAGCATCATATATAAATGCATACAAAACAGAGAAAAAGAGAAACTGCTCTAAAATATATTTCAAAACTTCCTCAAGGAAATGAGGAAGCAAGGAACCTGTGTCTAATTAATATACAATATTGCTAGCAATTCCACATACAATCCAGTAGACCTGAAAATAATATCACCAATCCACCATTAATAAAAGGAAACATGCAATTCTTTTTGGCAAGTTGCCTCTTTTAGAAACAATCAATCCCTCAAAGTACAGGTAGACTTCTGATTTGCAAAAAAAGATTGGATGAGTCTTAATTGTATCAATAGGATGTGGACAAAAGTTGAGAAATATTCCACCCAACAACCCTGCACCAAAAAGAAAAAAAGGGTCTGAAGTTTTGGTGCTGAGTAACAAGGTTTTCAGTTTTTCTTTGGTTTTCAAGCAATACATCACCATTAGTCAGGTGGTACAAAAATCAGCATAAAGGCTTGATCACAGCATCCTTGAAATACAACAATCCACCTTTATATTACGAATAATTTAAAATCAAATGAATGAAAAATGTAAATTTGTTCTTATCATAACTAATATTACAAGGAATCCTGGATTGTGGCCTAACGGTCAGCATGTTAAAGTAATATCTCAATCTCATTAGAAACTTGGGACTTCAAGACCAAATTCTAACAGAGCCAAATGCTTGCATCATGACCCAGACTATAAGCGAACTTCAGATTTGCAAACAAAGGCGGATAAATCAACTGTCTCATACTCATCAAAGCTTCAAAATATTATGTTTTCTACTAAAATTGATGTGGGTTTAAAAAGTTTGTCAGATTTACAAAGAGAATGGGATTGCTGAGTTAGTAATCTTTAGACTGTTATCTTGCTCACTTCTCTCAGCGATTTCCTTCAGACTTGTCCAGCATTTTCTCCTTCTCTTAGTTGAAGCACTTACAGTTTTTTCTGCATTAGTTGTGGCAGAATTGATTTCAGATTCAGCTGGCTTTTTGGTTCCAGATCTATTTCTCTTTCTCTGCTTCACATCCAAAGTAAGCCTAGTTCTCACTGTAGGAGTTACTGGACTCTTTGAGATTTGAGAATCTCCCGAAATTGTTGGCAAAGGAATCTCATCGACCTTACTAGCTCCATCTTTGCTTCTTGTGTCTTTCTCCAAGCTGGTAAACTTCTCAAGTGGGGACTTGGCATGTTCTCGTTTTAACAAGGGCTTTGTCTTGGGGGGATATATCTCTTTCATGTGGCCTTCTTGAGTCCCTCTCTTAAGATTTCTATGTGAACAGAAATGGCACTTATAAACAACATTATTCTGTGTAGAGATTCTGGATTTCTTACGTTTATGCCGTCCTTTCACATGGTTCTTTTCAATTCGTATGGTGCAGTTAAAGCCAGGCTGAAGAATTGTCTCACATCTGCAAAATAAAATTTGGTAATCAGGGAAATCATATAAATTCTCTAGCCTCAGAGCAGCCATGACATGCCATTATATAGGAAAAGACGAGTTTGTTATAAAAGTTTTTTTTAACTAGTTCAACTTAAACAAACAGCTGAAAAAACTGGCATTCGTGTAGCTAAGCAAATAACCAATGGGACATATCTGTCAATCCAACACCAAGTTTGCAAGAAGCATATGGCATGGTCAAATGCAATTCATTTTCTCCGTGCCCCCACTGAGGTAGAAAATATCGTAATAATTAATCTCTAGATAGTCCAAGCTACCAAAATAAAAATATGGCTAACTAGTTTGAAACTTCCAAACCTGCAGATTACATCATTTCAAACTCCCTAAGGAATCTTAAATACTTCAACCTTTTGTCCAAGAACTTGATCAAATTTTATGAAAAACATCTTACTGTCCTAAGAAAAGCAAGATACTACTCTATAAATATCGCATCTTGCATACCTTTAACTCTAACAAACAATGAGGATATGCCAGCCACATGTTAAAAACAATAGGTTGATGCTTAACACTCAATAACCACGAGCACGCAACAATTTGTCCCCTGTTTACCACATTACTAGTTATGCTAATATGTTGTGCACATTCATGCCACACCTATTACATGTAAAACGACTCACAAAGTATGAAAATTAGATATCTTCATCCAACAACAAATCAGAAAAACAATTAATTAAGAGTAACAAGATAGTCTCTTCAGAGTTGTCCATCTGCATACACCTGGATAAACACACCAAATTGCTGCACAAGCAGATTAAAGTCAAGAGTACTTTTATTAACAACTTCGAGGTTCTATGTATGTAGGAAAAGTGTCCCCAACCAAACATGAAATCCCTTTCATCAAAGTACGCAATAACGAACCAAAAGGAGGAGAAAACTAAGTAGATATAAGACAAATACAGAGACATTGAATAAGTTTATCTGTGTTCTAATGGACAACAACCAAATTAAATTAAAACATATATGTAGTATGTAGTCAATATTGCAAACACCCACAAAGTTATTGATTCAAACAAGTGATAAACAACACTAAAAAGGTTTTAAAATATAAGTTACAGTAAATTTGTCAACAGAGTGTCTGAATGCATATATCTCCATAAAATAAAACCAAAAAATAAAATACCTCCAAAACCAGCTGGAACTCTTATAGAAGATCATCACCAAAATGCATTCAAAATCATAACAATAACCAAATCAATACATACAATTACAACAAAATTAATTTCAACGAAGTTCCAAAAACATACTAAATAAATTTAGGATAACACAAAAAGAATAAATAAATAGATAACAGTAAAAAGCCAAACCTTTCGCATGAAAACAAAGACGGGTCCTGTTGCAAGCCCAGGCTTTCGTTTTCTGCAGCCAAACGGTGCCCGAAAAATGCAGCTAAAGAAGGAACAGAAGCTTGGCCACTGGACCACACAGCAAGGTTTTGCAAGTGTTCAAGTTTCAGTTTGGACTTGACGTTTGTAGTTTGAGTTTGCTTCTTCCCCAACTTTTCTTCTCTAAGTGAGAGTGATTTATGAGCAGCAGAGATCGCGTTTGGTGCTCTTTTGGCGCGTCCTCTCTTGGCCATGCTATACTATTTCTTGTGGGAATTCAGTCGAATAGGTGGTAGGCAATTTTTAAAGCTTTTAATTGTGATTCAAGATTGAATTTATGGCTAGCGGCAAAGTGGCGTGCGGGCTGCAGTTGACTGGATGGAGGAGTGAGGAAGAGTCACTGACGGGCCTATGGCCTGTTCGGACGGTGAACGGCGGCTTTGAGTGCGAGGATGTGATAGAGCTGCTTAACATATCACCAATTAACGCAGATTGTTATTACTTAACATGTATAAAATAAAATACCATAAAAAGAAGTAAAAGTTAGAAGCAAAGTGAACAAATAATAAACTTGTTTTTTTTTTCCTATCACATCTCCCAATTTATCCCCATCAATTTTTTTCAAATTATCTTATATGTATATATGATTAATGATTAATACTTAACATTTATATTTTTTTATTTCTTTTTATGGTATTTTATTTCATACATGTTAAGTAATAACAATTTGCGTTAATTGGTGATATGTTAAGCAGCTCATAAATCATTGGTGATATGGCCAAGAGAGGAGGCGCCAAAAGAGCACCAAACGCGTTCTCTGCTGCTCATAAATCACTCTCACTTAGAGAAGAAAAGTTGGGAAAGAAGCAAACTCAAACTACAAACGTCAAGTCCAAACTGAAACTTGAACACTTGCAAAACCTTGCTGTGTGGTCCAGTGGCCAAGCTTCTGTTCCTTCTTTTGCTGCATTTTTCGGGCACCGTTTGGCTGCAGAAAACGAAAGCCTGGGCTTGCAACAGGAACTGTCTTTGTTTTCATGCGAAAGGTTTGGCTTTTTACTGTTATCTATTTATTTATTCTTTTTGTGTTATCCTAAATTTATTTAGTATGTTTTTGGAACTTCGTTGAAATTAATTTTGTTGTAATTGTATGTATTGATTTGGTTATTGTTATGATTTTGAATGCATCTTGATTATGATCTTCTATAAGAGTTCCAGCTGGTTTTGGAGGTTATTTTATTTTTTGGTTTTATTTTATGGAGATATATGCATTCAGACACTCTGTTGACAAATTTACTGTAACTTATATTTTAAAACCTTTTTAGTGTTGTTTATCACTTGTTTGAATCAATAACTTTGTGGGTGTTTGCAATATTGACTACATACTACATATATGTTTTAATTTAATTTGGTTGTTGGCCATTAGAAGACAGATAAACTTGTTCAATGTCTCTGTATTTGTCTTATATCTACTTAGTTTTCTTCTCCTTTTGGTTCATTATTGCGTACTTTGATGAAAGGGATTTCATGTTTGGTTGGGGAAACTTTTCCTACATACATAGAACCTCGAAGGTATTAATAAAAGCACTCTTGACTTTAATCTGTTTGTGCAGCAATTTGATGTGTTTATCCAGGTGTATGCAGATGGACAACTCTGAAGAGACTATCTTGTTACTCTTAATTAATTGTTTTTCTGATTTGTTGTTGGATGGACAAGGAACCCACGGCTGCGGGCAAAAAAAGAAATTGAACAGTCCGAACACTTGAAAATACTTCTCCAGATTCATATTTATATAATCTTCAAATACAGCAAAACTAGTTAATTTATCAACTTCCAAAACTGATAGTAGAAAGAATTTTTAGTTAAGACGTCAGCATATAGAAGTGTTCTACATGCAGCATAGTTTTGTAATATATTGTAAATAAGATATAGAAAGAAATCGAAAAAAAACGAAATTTCTCATTTCCAAAAGGATTTTGGTGTTCCATTTAGAGAGAAACAGTAGAATTAGACTAAAGACAAGCGAAAAATTCAATAACGATTTGAGAAAGTTTTGATTGAGTTTACCAGCATTTAAGGTAATTCATTTTTATTATTATTATTTTTGGGTGTGGGGGTGGCTTCCGGCATGAGAATGAATAATCGTTATTGGTAAAGTGGAAGTAACAAATTATATCAGTAAATAAGCTAATAAGCTGGTTATTGTATTAAGTAACATATTTAATTTTTAACTCGACAGTATAAATATATACATATTTTTTCATAATTGTTTAAGGTACAGTGGACAAACCTGAGTGAGAGACTGAGAGTGACGAACCAAGCAGGCCTGGCGGAGCTGGACGACTGACGGGAGGGTGCAACCGTGGGCCGTCGTGTCACGACGAGGAGGGTGCAGCGCAGCCGTGAACGGTGGTCGCTGCAAATCACCGAGGCAGGCGAGCCGCGACACGGACAAGCTTGAAGGCTGCAAATCAAGGGCTGTCGACGGCGGACCAGACGCAGATCGGCGGATAGTGTCGCGGACTGGCGGTGGAGCGGCGACGGCGGCAGAGCAGATCGGGATTTGGGTTGGGGGGGTCGGGGTGGGGTTTGGTTAGCGTGGTATCGCGGCTGTATCCGTGTAGTTTAGGGATTTGATTTTGATATTGGGGGGTTTGAATACAGAGGTTATCATATATCCTGAAAACTCACATATATTAAAATTTAACAAAATGACCCCTTTTAATTTTCTCTAAGTCTTTATATTTTAAATCTTTTTATTTTTACCATTAACTGGGCGAGGCGGGACGGGGCGAGTCAAAGGGGTCTATATGCAGAACCCGGTCCCAAACCAGCCCCGGACGGGGTAGAACTTGCACGGTCTCATACCCGCTCCAAGATATTTGGTACCCGCCCCGTTTGTCCAAGTCTGATCGAGGCCCCGACCCAACAGGCCAAATGCCCAACCCTAATCTGGTGAAATAGACAAAAGAAATGAAAGGCATAGAACCAGTTTCATTAACCAGCTAGGCTCCCGCCCAATGTCTACAGCACTCCCGCCAAAATTATAATAATATTTTAACAATTAGCATTTTTTTATAAAAGTCGTAAATAACAAATAAAAACCATAAAGAATTATGTAAAAGCCGCATACCTCATAGAAAAGATCGAAAACAAAATTTTTGTTCACATGAAAAGGGGACAAAACTCAAATTTCAAGAACTCGTAATCATGTATATAAAAAGTCATAATTCTTATGTAAAATTTGTAAATAACTTGTAAAAGGATATTATTCTGTAATGTAAAATTTTAACCAAAATTACTATCCAAATGTGTAAAACTGGCCACTTCTATGTAGTGTAAAAATCGTAATGGACAAATAAACGTTGTATAGTATTGTGTAAAAGTCATAAAACTAAAATGAAAAGTTATAATCGACATAACTATTCACATGAAATGGACAAAACCAAAATTTTTAAAAGCTACAAGTGAGCATATTAAAATAGTAAACAAGCCTGCAAAAGTAAAAAAATAGCTTAAAAAAAGTCGTAATTCACTATTTTTTAGCTTCTAGTATAGAAAATCATTGTTTAATTTTGTAAAAATAGCTCTCAACATTATCACGCAAAAGTTGTAAATAGCAAATAAAAGTTGAGAACAAACTTGTAAAAGTGGTTAACCATGAATAAAAAGTAGGAAATAACAATATTGTTGAGAATATTTATGTTGAAACCAAAATTTCTCCTAGATGCAAACAAGTTTGTTAAAGGGGTTGACTTTCTTGTAGAAGTTATAAAGGACATGTAAAAAGTCCAAAATACACTATTTTGTTTTACCATTAAAATGACCAAAATATTGTACATGTTTAACAAAAATGCTCTTTCACGATATCGTATAAAAATCATAAATAATAAATAAAAATCGTAAACTAATGTATGAAAGTTGTGAGCTTGAAATAAACATACCTAAATTAGGTTACTGTCGTTACAAAAGTAAAATTTTTAAAAGATATAAACAAGTGAGTAAAAGTGGTATGGTAGCTTATAAATTTCGTAAAGAGCGTGTACAAAGTCGTGCATCAACCGCTCCATTGATTGCTTTTATAGCCAAATGTTACTATTTATATTTGGTAAAGTGACGAAATAACCATAAACTATTCATTCACTATAAATTTCATAAACATGAATAAAAGTTGTAAACCTAGTAATTCTCTTCCAACATCAAGGAAATAAAAACTTAACTCCAACCTTGACCCTAACCACTGGCCACTAGCCTTCTTCAAGCCTTAAATGGAAAACCACACATTCAGCCATATAGACTTGCTCACTAGAGCCACCATTTTTTTGATCTTCTTCACTGAAAGTACAATGTACAATAGAACCCCAACTTTGTCTCTTTGTTCAGAGTCATCTAAGCCACCAGATGTTCGCGATCACGCGCCCTTCCAATGCAATATATCATCCTACTGACGCGTCATACGAACCCATTTTGAATATAAGCACAACAAATCGCCTGGAGAAGGTAGCTCCATTGGTATCCCCTCTCATATTACGGATGTTGTAATAGAGGTTTTCGTACTGACAGAAAAGGTTTGAATCGTTCATTCATCCTGGATCTAAGCTCCAGGTAGCCAGGTATTTGTGTTAATCTAGTTTTCCCCTCCTATCCCCATTCACAACCTCGCCCACCTCATGGCCAGCTCCGGGTTTTTTTTTATATGTGTCCCACTGCTTTATATGGGAGTGCAAATAGGTGGTGCAATTGAGTGTTTTTGGAGATTCCACGTTTGCCTTTTACCCAACAATTTTAACAGTGGGTCTCTTAGTTTTGCTTATCAGTGGAAAATCTGGGGGTATTGCAATGGTTTAATACGTGTGTTGGTAGCGGTAAGTTGGTGTTGTTGCACTTATTGGTCTGGGTTTTGTTAGTATGGTTGCCAATCTGTATTATGGCTCTTGACTTTGATTTGTTTGACAAGTGTCTTTGATTAATTTTGTGTCTAAATTGGATATTGAGTGTACAAATTTCCATGATGTGTCGTATTTGATAGATTCTTCAGAATAATTATTGAAATCCTTGATTTAGCAACCCAAGGGTACTACATATGATCACTTTGTATTAGTTAATATATTTCTATTAGTTTGTTGAGTCATCAGTGAGTGTTTGTTAGCAGAAATATATATGTCTTCATGATGATCTATGGTTGTTGACTTGAATCTATGGCGATTGATTTGTTCGGGGTTGCATATATGTAATTTGAATATTCTTTTTCTCTACTAATTTTACGCTCCATTGAAGGTTTGCTCATCCTATCAATCTCTATCTTTGTTATAGTTAGGTTGCAGGTGGTTTTCAACAAAAATCTGCATAATCGATCACATTTCACTGTAAAGCCTTATCATTGGCAGCTTCTTGCCTTCAAAATTAAAGAAATTCTAATGTATGACATCTTTGTGCAACCATCACCGTATGAAGGTGGTATTAGTGTGGAACCTGCTTTTGAAGCTCATGCTGGGTATGTTTCACTCAGTTAATTTGTCCTTTTTGATTCATTCCTACTCTTGGTTCAGCTGTTTGCAACTTCTACGTGATCTGTTAACTGTTTCTGCTTCTACACTCATCCTTTTCTATGTGGTCAAGAACTTGCTTCTTGGCGGCAGCACAATTTATGCACAAGTTTACAATTAGACTCGCAAGTTTCTGCATTTTGACTGGTTTCACAAAATTTCTATTTATTATTTGAGGTGTATGGCTATGCTTAACGACTGATTGTTCTTACACCTACATTAGCTTCTACTTGAAGTACAAAGCTGATACACGAGTTCCAAATATCTTATATTTTTATCAGTTTGAATTGAAAATCAAATTTCTTGGACCAATTACTTTTGTCCCAGCTTTTACCTGATGATATTTTTCCGCTAATATTGTTCACCCGAAAAAGGATTTGAAAACTTGCTCACATGATTGAAGTGTGTAGATGATTTGGGCGGATGGGAAAATAATAAGTTGTAGGCTTAGTGGTGCAATTAATAATAACTGCAATCTAAATTTAAGTATATATTAAAAATCGACTTTGTAAACAAATGAAAAGAATTTGCTGTTGGTAGTTTTGCAAAATTGCCAGAAGTTTGTCGACGATCAAGGAAATGCCATCTTCTTTCTCACAAGTTGTGTTTTTCAATTGTATTTTATTATCCCTAGTCATGCTAATTGATGCTTCATTCAGTAACCTTATGAATATTATGGTGTGACTCATATGTTGGATCTCATTAAGTTTGAGGATTATTTCTTCATCTAATTAGTGTTATGTAAATTACTGATTACAAACAAGAATTGGATTGAACCGCACGTTATTGTAACAACTTTGCTCAAATAACAACCATTGGGGACTTCTTTTGTTCATACTCTATAATTCTTTTGTAGACATGTATTCACGCTTTAGCGTTTCCTTGTAAAATTTAAGACCACATCTGGTATTGCCTCTAAAATTATTAGTTTGTTAGATCAACATTTTTTTTTGGTAGAACCTTTTCAAAATTTTGGATTCTTATGTTTGAGTAATTTATCATATTTTTTTATGTATATATACAGAAAGAGGCTATGAAAGTCCGTCATGAACAATAAGAGGTTTATTCCTTGAGGGGATATTCAAAACTAGAAAATTCAGAGTTCAAGGAGCAGATACAGAGATCATATGAACGACAACTCAAGAGAATTACTTAAATGGTATGCTTGATCATCTTAACCTACCAATTTATCATAGGCTCTTGCTTTCATTTTTTTTAGACCTAACAAGTAGCAAAGCAGCCAATTTCGGCTCAGAAAAATTTCTACTTTAGATTGATAGCAATGTAAAAAAGAAACTAACAGTGTAGCTACCAATGTACCTACAGGTTTCTCGTATTGGCAGTCTAAATTTATAGTAAGTGGAATGATCTGGTACTTTTTGAGATCCTATGTAGATATAAATTGATCTCCTATAATAGTCCATGTGATTATTGTTTTAGGATATAATTAAAATTTGTGTTCATTGAGAAGCCTTTTATTGAATTTGTTAATGGAAGTCTAGGGATGAAACATTAATCGTAGCATTTGGGTAACTTATGAATTGCGTAAGTACACATGTTTTAATTTGAGCCTGATATGAGCACAAAATGTATATGTTAAAAATAGTGGATGTCACTTTTAGTAGCAACATCTTTATTTTCTATGATCCGTATGTATTGACTTGTCTATTGGATTGCTTGCTTGTATTGTCCTTGGCCTTTTCTTATAAGTGTCTATTTGAATTTGTTTCAATAATATTAAGATGTTGAGTGTCAATCCAATGCGAGAAGGGCCTATTTGTTGGATAGCAATGTTACTGTCGTAACCCAAACACAGCAAGTTTTCAAACATTTAATAAAGCATTGGGTTAAAGATGCTACTTCTCAAGTTGGAGGTGAGGCTATTCTAAATTCACTAACAGATAGTAAATTATACAAAGGCAGAATTTAGATGTGTGGAATACATCTAATTCTCAAATGAAAACTTAACAGCCATGTAATTTTCTCGAAAAACAAAACATCAGAGTTCTTTTGGTGCATCCATCGGTCTTCTGTTAGCTTGAGATTTACTTCGACAGCTAAGTCGAGACTAGGTTTTAAATGTCTCAAAAGGCCACCTCTTTAATTTGACTGCATGTGAAATATGATTAGGATACAGCAAATTCTGCAGTTGCCATGGAGACGGAACACTGGAGCATCTGTAATCCTAGATTGGACCTTCATCCATCAAGATAAATCACGAATTACCCTCCCCCTCACCCTTGGAGTGACAAATCAAGGTCACTTTTATGGAGCTATCTAGGAAATCCTAAGATAGACAAGTAAATAATACATAAGGGGTAGCATCCCTCACCAGCCGATTGGGCTGTGCTGATAACGATTTGCTTGCTCCTCATAGATTAGAACAGAAGCCTGTAATTATTACTTATATTCGTAAAAATTATGGATTTGGGTCAAATTCTTCGAATCTTCAGTTATCTTAACTTCCTCTTATTTGGCAGGGGACAATTGCCCCAGTCAGCCCTCTCAGCAATGTTCAGGAAGCCTGCCATAACCAACAAATGATTCCATTCCTTTACATCCATCTTCACTAGACATGTTTCATCCAATCAATTAGGTTTTTTTACTACAAAGAATGTTATGTCAGGAATAAGTAAACAATTTCTAGGTTCCACAGCTAACGCTCGAAACGCTTCAACATCATCTTGACTGTATGCTCCAAACTGCATACAGGTTGACAGACGGCTACCAGATAAATATTCCACGCATAATCCTAACAGATGAGGACAGCATATCAGCTATGATGAAAATAACACAAATGTGCACGGTAGACTAAATTTAAGCTTGGATTTTAAAATTAGCTTACAGGGAATATATGCACAATGGATTCGTCCTCATTTCTAGTTTTGAGCATCTTGTTTCATGTGTACTGGTTTAAAATTAATACCATAATCTGTAACCAATGGATATAATAACCAGAACTAGTGGTAGCTATCTCTCGGTTGTAACTGTTTAAAATAATTTGCTAGTTGTAGGAAATTTAGGGAAAAAAAAAAAGACGGAGATCAGCGCGAAACTATGATAAGATATCTCTTCGAATTAAAAGCGTATATCAGATCATATGAACACAGATAATTTGGAGACCCTTTAAAAATGAAAACAAAGAATTACCTTGGTAACGAGGGTGCTGCCGACGTTCTGGTTGTTGAAAACAGCAAAAGGGTTCTGTATAATCAGAAAACAAACCTACCAAAACAACTTTAATGGACCCGATTGGAAAATAAACAACACTCACGATTCTTCTTTCGATAATAATAATAAAAACAAAAACAGAGAGAGAAGGAACCTCCAAAATTGACATTCAATCTGATTAAAAGAGGAAGAAAAATGAATTTAGTTTTGCTGCTGCTGTGTCTTTGGACCCTCATGAAATCAGCACTCGATTTCTTCAACTAATTAACGAAGACATTAATCTGAAATTGAGAGGATGTGGAGCTTTATTCAGGTTGCAGTTTCAAGCTACGTAATTCCTCTCCCTGCATGTTGTGGCTGGCGGCAATGGCGTTGGGCTGCCTGGAGGAAATAGGCGCGGGGTTCGAAACTTGAAGGGGTTTGTCCTGAGGCGGCTATTCAACTTCAAGTATTAGGAAAGTGAGAGGCATGAAAATAGAAACAGAGAAGGAAATTTTTTGGGAGAGCGGGAATGCAGCGCGCTTCTAATTTCTTCAACATTCACCTCGCATTTTAAGTTTTTCTATTTTTTTCCTTTTTTTAATGTCATTTTATAGAATATATCATATTATATTTTCTTACAAATAAATAAATGATTTTATATATTTTTAATTAAACAATAAACTCAATTTAAACTTTTATAAAATATAAATTGAAAAAGTATAGATTAAGTTAAGCCTATTATATCTCATTCTATATTATTCATTTAATTTAGTCACAAGTATAACAATAATTTTAAATTGTATTAATTTGTATGACTTAATTATTTTGAAAATTTATATAAAATTTCAATACTTATTTTTTATTTTTATTGTTAATATCAGATCTTATTAAACATATTTCTTCCAGATACATAACCCAAAAAAAAAAGATGTGTGTGTGTGTATGTATTTGTGTATGTATGCATATATATTGTCAAATAAAAATAAAGATGGGTTAAAGATGTATGAAAAATATAATGTAACTATATTTTTGAGAGGCTTATCCTACAATTACATTTATATGATATTGATCTCTTTGTAATTTATGCTCGTAAAAATAGTATATATCATAATTTCATAACTTGAAACAATATATTAGTAATATATAATATGATTGTAATTATAATTACATTTATGTAAATGATTTTTTATAGCTTACATAACAAAAACTTCCCTATGCAATAACCCGCTTTGTAATAAATTAATATTAACATAGTATTGTTTATTTATTTAATATAATTAATTATACCAATATTTATTACATCATTTTTGGCACTCCAAAAATTTGCCTTGAATTGTAAGATTGATATAATCTATATTTGTAAATTTATTAACTTTTATTTATTATATAATGTAATGATTAATTAGTATTATTTATTCTATAGTTGTAGTGGTAATTAATTACCTAGGTGGTCCAATTAATTTTTACTGCATATAATGTAATTGACATGTATTAAACCATTAGGAAAGAATTGTAATAGAGAGAGATTAATCATTTATATAGGAAATTAATTATTGTCATGCATAATTTGATTGATTAGTGATTTACTAAATAATTTAATGTTATATTATACTAGAACGAAAAGAATTGGTTTAATTAACATAATCAATACTTCAATAAAATAGCTGATAAATTACTTCTACCGTTTTAGTGTATAATATATACTACATGTAATAAAATAATTAAATAACTTTATTTTATCCAATTTTATCATGATGTGAATTATGATATACATTTTATTTATGCATAATTATCTTATTGAAGTTAATCTTAAAAAAACGTAAAGACTCATTGGTATCTAAGTTAGCAGTAATTCAATAATAAAATACAACTTCTTCTATATGTATTTAATTAATTAGGATAAAACTATATATATAATATAGTCTGATTGAAATAATTTTACATATTTATCTCATCTATTATTGATTTGAGTACTCGATAAAATTATTTAGATATTATTTTACATATAATTATCTAATAATATTGAAAAAAATTAAGGTGAATGGTGATATTTGAAGCAATTAAGTGGTTTATTTATTTATTATTATTTGAAGTTTGAATTTTAGTTACTGTCATACATTTTTCGATGTTTATTTTTCCAACTTAAGTTTGCTTCTTAGCTGATCATATATGAAAATATTATGAGAAGTCAATGTAAGCCTAAATTTTGTATATAATTTAACTGGTTAAGGATCAAATTAGTATAGGATAATATTATATCCTAAATGACTAATTTGCTACCTAAAGCATTTATGTTGAATTCATTTGGCACATACTTTTTATAATATTGTTATGTAGAATATAATTACTTAATGAATTTCATATTATAATTTTATATAAATTATTACCGTAATTCATTTGGATAATATTCCAACTTTTGTAAACTCAAATTAAGTGCTAAATAAATTCTTTATACTCAAATTAAGTACTCAATATTATCATAATATTTTTTGGTAATAATCTTTTAATTAAAACTATCATTATGTTAAACCAAATTATTTATATTTAAATATACACTATTTAATTACAAGAATCAAATCTATCTAATTAATTGTATTGATACAAATTAAAAAGGTTAAACACTATAATGAAATGATTGAAAATTGTAAATTCAATTATTAATTCATTTTATTAAAAATAAATAAAAGATGTAAATTCTTAAATATCGTTTTACTTTTAACTAAATATTTATTTGATTTAGCAATTAATGATTATTTTTTTAAATTTTTAATGTTTAAACTTATAATTTGATTAATCTGGTAATCATTTACTTATTTCACTAATTACT
The DNA here is from genome assembly GCA_013180625.2 of Boswellia sacra. Classification (NCBI taxonomy): domain Eukaryota; kingdom Viridiplantae; phylum Streptophyta; class Magnoliopsida; order Sapindales; family Burseraceae; genus Boswellia; species Boswellia sacra. The sequence continues at coordinate 109,204 of SNVD02001233.1, read as the reverse complement.
AGAGTAATCAAATAAAAAAAACCTTTATTTGTAATTTTTATTAATTTTTTAATATAAAGTAATTTATTATTTTTGGTTCACACAATAGATATATGAAGTAGTAGAGCCTTGTTGATGGTTTCTCATCTATTATTTTAAGATGAAGTTATCAAAATATTAAGCTGAAGTTTATTGTTGTAAGCTAGTGCCTTGCTACGATTACCTATCTATTTTTATGTATATTTTTATTTATAAATTTATTTATACTAAGTATTACTTTATATAAATGATATATTTATAATGAAATGAAGCATATGGTCTTGTTTTAATTTCCAATTAAGATGTACGAACTAATTATTAATTTTAAATTAATTCAATATAATTATTAAAAAATATTTAATAAAATATGTATATTATATCAATGTTAATAAAAATTTGAAGATATGGTAATAATAGACAAAACCAATTAAGATGTCAATACAATCAAAATTTGTTAATTACATTAGTTAGTAATTAATTAATATTATTATTTTTTACATAATTATATGAATTAATATCAATGTAAGCCTAAATTTTGTACATTGTTTAATAGATCAGCAATCAAATTAGCATAATATATTATTACACGAAAAGGAATTTTTCCCTACCCGAAAGCATTGTTGAAAAATTAATTTCAGAAATTAATTTTTATAATATATTTACTTAATGAATTAATTTAGTATCTAAACTTTAAATTAAATATCAATGAAGATTTAATTTTCTCAATTAATATTTAATAGATTAAAAAATTTACAAGCTTGTTAACATATACTTTTAAAAAAATATATTTACAATTAAAATTAATTGTAATTACAAGAACACATGAGAACGGAAGTTAATATTATGTGGATACACGCTTAATATAATCTTATTATGTAAAATTGGATTAGGCATTAAAATTGTATAAGAAAATAAATTTCAAGAAAATTATCAATTTACCCGGAATATGATATTGATGAGAATTACAAGTAGCCCCACAAATTTCCATCGAAGTAAATTAGATTTCACCTTGATTTTTTAAATTTACAAAAAAAAAAAAAAAACAACATCAGCCCTAATTTTAAATTGACAAAATATTATCATTTCACCCCTCAATTTTAAATTTAAGAAAGCATGAATGATTCAAGCTAATTGACTCAATTGAAATTGGCATTTTACCCCTAAACATATATTACGAACTTATAAACTGAATTATAAAAGTAATTCTTAAAAAGCTATAACAAAAATACATCAAGAATCCATAATGAACTTCAAAATTCATATATATTATCAATCCATAAAGTTCAAAAATATCAACTATTCATTCTTTAATGACATAAAAATCTTTATTTTACAATTAATAATCTAACTCCATAAATCAATGTTGTAGGCTGAACCCAAAAGCATATGAAACCTATTAAAAAAAACATAAAATTAGCAAATTGCATTTAATTATAAATTAAATTATGTAATTGGAAAAAAGTTAAAGTATTCTAAACAATAAATATAAAATTTCATTGACAACATTGGGACAATTAATATAGCATATTTGTCTAAATAAGTGCTTTGCTCTTCTGAATCTTATAAAATTATCTAAAATTATATATCTCCAACAATTGCAATATCAACTACAGAGTGCATCACATTTGATATATCACTCTCAAAAGGAAGTTAACTATATAACAAAATGTAAAGTACTATTCTTGGAAAGTTATGTAATCCACCATTTAAATTAAATAAAAGCATGGACAATCATATGGCTTTAACAACAAGAATAAATCAAAATTTTCTTCCACAGGAATTAGGCCACATAAATTAATTAGTATTAATCAGAAATTACTAAAAGTTAGGATATTTGTCTAAAAGAGATTAAATTAAAAATTTTTAAAAATAAATAACAAAGAGTAGAGATGCTTCTCCTTCATCAAAGAGAAACTCTTCTTCATCAAAGGGAGCTGCATATATCAATTAAGAATATATCATTGATGCCTACTTATTAAATAAGATTAACCGGAAATTATTAAAATTAAGATATTTAAAGGACTTTCCTCCTGGGCTTAATGATGCTGCTGATAACTTTTTAAGATTATAAACTTTGCTTCTTTCTTTGAGCCTACTAGATTGATAAATCACAAACATGCATTAGCTTATGTGTTCAGGTAGCTAGGAGCAACAAAGATATGGAACAAAGAGACTGATAACAAAATCCAAAAGGTTATAAGCAAGTGCAATCATATAAAATGAACTCAAATTGAACAATTAGATTTCAGATACTATGATGAACACATACTAAAGATTATGTAGTTAATGTCTCCATGACACACTCCAAACAACGACGAATGGGAAAAAAGAGTCTAAAGATTGCAAAGATACCAATTGTTTTCAGAATAGACATTGATCATAATTTTATCGACATGGGAAATGATAAAATACCGAAACTTGACATAAGCAAATTCAGTTCACATGAGAAAAATTGCGTTATCAGTTGGCTACTTTCTAACATGTTAATATGCAAAAGTACTTTAAAGTTAAATCATGGTCGAGATTCATCTTTAGCCTTCTTATCATTACCAATATCAATAAAAATCTGACCAAGAAAAGATGAATAAAGCAAGAAAATAAAAATCTGGTAGAACACAAACAGGCCAAATAATGATATATCACTAACGACAGATTTCCTATAGTAATTAACTAATTCAGCGCAACAAGAAGAATAAGAAACTGAAATAAGATAAAATGAATAGCTATAACAGGGCATGGAGGCATACATTCAATTAACTTGATAATATAACAAAGTAATTAATGAAGTAATAAACTAAGGAGACATAACATAAAAAATGAAAACATATAAATCAATATCAAAATCAAAGAACCTAAAATGACTCCTAAAGGAGCCACAGTACCAAACAATGATGACCTACATAGGCTAGTCACAATCAAATTTTGATGGCAAAGATCCCTGAGCCTAATAACCAAAGAAGAGGCAGATAGCATTGAAATTATTTCCTTTGTATGTGCTTTCTTTCTGTTCCAAACAAGAAAGACATTAGCAGGTTTAAAAATTTCATCATAATTAACATTAGATTAACCAAATGTACAGCAAAAAACGAGCATAAAAAAATCAACTCCTAGGCAGTTTTTGGATTCCAAAACTCTTTTTTTTTTCATCATTAGTTTATTTTCTTGGACTTTATTTTGCTAGATTGGGCTACTACGTCTTTTTATTTTTATTGTTTGGGTGATCTTGGCTATGTTGTGGTTGGTTTTGGGCCTATGCACAATCGTTTTGTCTGGGGCCTTTGACTTTATATTCTGTTTATTCGTTTGAAGCTTTTGGGCTTTGTTATTTCCTTTTGGACTTGTGAGTACTAAATACTCTTCTTGGGTATGCCCCTCGTATATTGTTAAATTTAAAATAACTACCTCTAGGGGAAATGGACATGTAATCAGGTAAAACATGTTTTACAAATTGCCAAAATCAAATTTCTAACTTGAATCACGTGATTATCTACAACATGGTTCAGTGTCATGGACCATCCAGCAAAATAAATATATTATTGAGCGCCTGCAACGAAATGTACTTTCAAAATGTTACACATGCAACTGCACAAAATGCAATTACGAAGTTAAGTATAAAACACCCTTTACCATTATAAATGATGTAAAAAAACAAAAAAAAAACCATAATAAGCATAAAATTAATCGGGAAAAATAAATTTCAAATAATAATAGTTCAATAATAAAATATTTAAGATTTGCATTACCCCTGATGTTGGAAGCCAATGCCTGAAACCCAAACCCATAAAATCCACGACGACAATATATATTCACTAAGGTAAAACCTGCCAAAAACCAAACTGGAACACGCAGAGACCTTGTTTCTATCGTCTGCAGGGATGGATGCAGGATGCCAGAGATGAAAAGATTAAGGCAATATGAGAAGGATCATGAAGATTGGTACTAAATAGATTGAAATAAGTCCACGGTTCAACCAGATGGTAAATCACCTAATCGGAGATGAAAGAAGCCAACAGCAAAGAGGGAGAAATATGTAAATACGAGGTGGATTATCATTGCCACCGGATTAACCGGTTAAAGGTCACTTTTTCATGAAATAGTCCATTGAATATAAGCTATTGGATTCGAGGCTATAAATGAGTATCCAATCCAAGGGTTATAAGTGCTGCTGTAGGTGGACCGTAGTGTGGCCCGCTTCAAAACAAATGACTTTCAAAACATAGTCAGGTTTTGAAAATTTTTGTTAGACTTCTTGATATATCTACCATGACTTCCATGGAGAGTCGTGTCAAAAAATAATTATTTCATGCTCATCTTTCTTCTCTCTTGACTTCCCAATTGTAATTAAGTCATTGAAATTGACCACACAGAAAATACATGACCAGGAAAGAAATCAACCGTAATTGGTTCAGTATTTTAATTTGTTCCATTTCAGTCAATTTTTAGGTAGCAAATATACGATTAATTAGGGTTCAAATCATTATTTTATTTTATATTATCTTTTTAACTGAATCCTCTTAGAACATGTTTTTGTTACAATTAATTTACATCAAAATTTATTCATTTATTTATTTTTGTTGTTTTATAAAATAATGGCCAAGTGAGAAATGTAATGCAATGAGGACAAACTTATACTAATATCGTTAGTATGATTTATTTCAAATTATAATACTATTTAAAAAAAAAGAAATTAGGAGAGATAACAAAATTTTAGGTGTTGTCTTGAAAAATAACAAATTTAATATTTTACTTGATTGTATAGCCAAGTTCAACCTTGTTAAAAATATCTTTACAAAAAAGCAATTAAATGTAACTGTTTATCAATGTGTTACGGGTTAACAGGTTGAATATGGTAATGTGTTATGAGTTGATAGATTGAACATGATAACTCGTTACGAGTTGACGGTTTGAACAAAGTTAGCGCATTATGATTAGCAGATAATTAGGGGTTGAAAAAAAATATATTTAACTTATTTTTCAAATTACCCCCAAGACTTGTATTTTGCACATCTTCCGAAAAATTTGGCCTTGATATAAGCCCATTGTTTACCTATATGAAAATCAACACCATTGTTGTATTATAATATTATTTTCTAATTTGCATACAAAATCTCATCTATCAATATTCACATTCATCAAATAGTTTATTTAATGAAAATTCAAAATCCTAATTTCTATTATTTTTTATTGTATCGTAAATAAATTAAAAAAAAGAATTGTGTAATTTTAGAGAGTTTGGTTTGGTTGGAGAGTTTACACCTTAGGTAGCTCGAAAGAGAATGCAATTGAGAAAGTTTAAGTTGAGTTCTGGGACTAAGTCTAAGGAATTTTGAGGGTTGTGATCGAAGGAGCAAACTAGTGGAATCTTAGAGCCGTTTGTGTAATCTTTCAGAAAAGATAGGAGAATTGTTTGCATAATTGTATTTGGTTGAAATTAAATTTAATTGAGAAGTTTAATAACTGGAGTACATCAAAGCAGAACAGTTGCGTATTATGGGTTATTACATACGAAATTAGAAATTTATTTTCATGAAGTATAGGTAATTTCTTAATTAATTTGTGAGCTTTCATTAGTAGTTAGTTAATATATTAATAGACAGCTATATTTAATATTAATCAAATTTAATTTGCAAATTAAGTAGTATTTTATTCAACTATTCAGAATTTATGGTTTAATTTATAAGCTTGCAAGATAAGGTTTTGAGTGCAACCTAGACTCGTAGAGGGCATGTAATCCATGATAAAATTTAAAACTCCCCATAAAATTTTATCTCAAATATTCATAAAATTTTTGAATTTTTAAAGGTATAGGAGTAAATTTATATTCTTATAAATATTAAGACGTATTCTTGTTGGTTATATTAGTTAAATATATAAGGGCGTTTTGTTGTTATCTATCATATTTTTTTAATCCATGAGGGTCAATTGCCCCTTCTGGTCCCAAAATAGCTTCGTCCATAAGTTTAGTAGACCTCATATATATCCAACCAGCAATAATTTATAATAGACCTCATGTCTATTATAAATGAATTCTTTAGTTTTAAAATATAAATATATAATTGTAGGACTCATAATCTTATATGTTCGCATCTTGTTGTTGTCACTGAAACAATTAATTTAATTTAATGTTTTATATTATTCTTTTTGTCCAATGTCGAAATTATGTAACGAAAAGTGAGAGGTAGATAAATAGAGAAAATATAAGATTCACTTATATTTACTTTTACCAGAGTGGAGCTCTATTTGGGACGGCTTATATGAGGAAAGCTAATAGATGAACTTAAAACTGAAGAGTTTGTGAAAATAGATTTCTTATGAACCTTTTTTTCTTTTTCTGTTCAATTAATTTTATAAGTTTTGTTTTCTAAGAATAATGAAATAAAATAAGAGAATTTTAAAATTTCATGACTTTTAAAACAGTTACTTTTCTTCAAAACCCAAATGTTGAGATTATTTTTGTGATAGTAACAGTGTAATTTAATCATGTATAGACTCCTATAATTGGCAATGACTATAATACTCTCGCTATGTAGCAATTTTCAATTTTTATGGGAAAGATATCTCCACTTATATGAGCAAAATCCTTTATTTATTTTTTTTTTTTGCGGGTTCATTGTAGCATTCGGTGTACTGTAATCGAATCCTCCTAATTATATATACGAACCCTATAAATATAATTTAATAATTTTAAAATAATAATAACAATGAAAAAAAATGTTTTGACCAATAAGTAGGTCTCACTCAATCAATCACAGTAACTACTGTTCACCTTTGAAATGTCAATCTAATAATTAGAGTGATTGACCAGAAACGTTCTTGCTTCAATGCTTTCAAGATTTGATATTTCTGAGGAGTAGAGGACTTAGGATTCCTGTTAATGACCTTTGGATTCAATTGATTCTATTTACTATTTTGGAATGTAAGTGCAATAATTACAAATGATTGAACAACAATATTATAAATTAAAGGATTTTCAAGACAAGATATTTCCAGGAAGCAGAGAGGTTGCTTAAAAAGTTGCCAATGAAAGTGCCAATGGAGTGGAAGCACATTCCACCAAGGCAACAAAAAGAAATCGACAATTTGATATCCAATAACATTCCAAGAGGTGGAGAGATTAGGTAGATTTGGTGATGTATAATTAAAAATGGTCAAACTCAAAAGGCAATCAACCACTGCAAAATTTGAAGATGAATATGTCTCAATCACCTTCAAAAGTCTCTATCACTACACAATTAACCAAAAGTTATCTAGCATGAGAAAAATTGGGTAATTAGAATTAATAAAAAAATATAAAACTTCATGCATATTAACCACAAAATTTTATAATAATTTTTTAACTAAATTTATAAAGTTGATAGTAATATTAATATCACCTAATCGCCATGGTGGGATCCATAATTTTTTATTTTAATATTATCTTTTTAATGTGATATTGGAAGCCAAACTTGAAATATAACAAAAGTTTAAAATCCAAGCGCATTGGAAAGCAAAGAAAACTTGACATAAAAGAGACAAATTGAAAGCAAGTGGACTGTTACGATTTTGACCAATTCCTAAATGGAATTCTTTTTTATTTTTATTTTGTCTTTATAAATTCTGTGACATTTGCACGTTGTCAGCACCTGTCACAGATCCTCATATATTTATTAAAAATATTTTCATAAATGAAGTGATAATTAATAAGTATTCATCCAATGGTATAATATCAAGTGTGTGTTTCCATTATATACATAAATAAAAGGGTTAATTCTAATTTGCCCCCTGAGGTTAGGCCAAAAGAAAATTGAAGACCTCAGTTTTCTGAAACTCAAAATTACCCCCTAAGGTTACTGTAGTACCGTTAGATTTAACGGAAAATGTATTAAATAGTAATTTAACGCTTTAGAAACCATTTAGAAAAGGGTATTATAGTCTATTTTACTGCTTATTAGCTTTAAGTTATTATTTAATACATTTTTTTGTTAAATCTAGTATTAGCATTAAGTTATTATTCAATACATTTTCCGTTAAATCTAACGGTTTAATACATTTTTCGTTAAATCTAACGGTGCTATAGTAATCTCAGGGGGCATTCTTAGATTTCAGAAAACTAAGGTCCTCAATTTCTTTTAGGCCTAACCTCAGGGGGCAAATTAGAATTATCTCTAAATAAAATTATAGTAAAAAAGTAAACAAATTCTAATGGCGCGTGTATACACGCGTGCGCATGGGGAGGTTCACTGGCCAGCAGAAGATGAGCCATCGATAAGACAGAGAGGTGTTTGACCCTCAAGATTTCGTACTAAAAGCCTCCTACCAGGTCATCGTCCATCGCTTCAACGCCCAAGTCTCACCCTCTATCTGAACCTTAAAATAAAAAGCAATCCGTCCAACTTGCCACCCCAACTTTCAAAAATGTTACAAGTGAATCCCCTTTCCTTCTTCCTCTTCCTCTCCCTCTCCCTCTCCACCTTCTACCGCACAGCCGCCTCCTCCACTCCCCCCACAAACTCTTCCTCCCCAGCTTGCCCAATGGACCTCAGCCACGTGTTGCGTATCCCTTGGAACACCACAGACTGCCGTAACTTCGACAAGCTCAACACCACCAACCCCGGCAACCTCACAACCTTCAAGAACTCCTGTTGCCAGTCTCTCCTGTCCCTCTTCGGCGTCGGCTTGGCTCAGCACCTCAAAGAGACCTCCTTGTTCAACCTTCCAAGCCTGGCCACATCAGTTTCCTGCCTTCAGGATTACGAGACCAAGCTCTCCTCCCTCTCTCTCCCGGACAATTTGGTTTCACGTTGCTTTGATCCCATGCAGTTTGTGATCACTCCCAACGTGTGTGCCAACATTGAGACTATCCAGGACTGGGTGAAGCGAGTTGGTGAGTCAACTCAGCTTGATACAGCTTGTAGGCCTGATCTTACTGATCTTACTTACTGTGATGGTTGTGTTTCTGCTGGGTTTAGTGTTCAGGCTCAGCTGATTTCTATTGATAAGAATAAATCTCATGCTACTGATTGCTTTTACTTCACTGTTCTTTATGCTGCTGGGATTGTTAATCAGTTTGGTCCTCTGAGTGAGGGTGCTTTGACTTGTATTTTTGGCTTGTCATTGAAGTCTCAAGTGGGTTCTTCAAATAAGAAGCATTCAGCTATTGTCTTTGGCTTGACTGGAGCTGGGGTTGCAGTCTTTGTCATGTCTGTTCTGTTGGGTTTGTACTTTTGGTGGGATAAGAAGTTGAGGAGAAGAATTTATGGGTATAGTTTGGAGTCTGGTTCTAGTGTAGAACAAGGGTCGAGGCCAAAATTGAGGCCGAATACCGGTTCAATTTGGTTCAAGATTCAGGATCTTGAAAGGGCTACTGATAACTTTTCACAGAGGAATTTCATAGGGAGAGGTGGGTTTGGGGTTGTTTACAAAGGGGAACTTAAAGATGGGACTGTAGTTGCTGTTAAAGAGATAATTGAGTCAGATTTTCAAGGTGATACAGATTTTTGTAATGAGGTTGAGATTATTAGCAATTTGAAGCACAGAAATCTTGTGCCTCTGAGAGGTTGTTGTGTGGTTGATGGGGATAGTGAGAGTTATGATGAGAGGGGGAATAAGAGATATCTTGTTTATGAGTACATGCCTAATGGAAATCTAGATGACCATTTATTCCCTTCTATTAACGGTGGAAGTGGAAGGATTAAGAAGCCATTGACTTGGCCCCAGAGGAAGAGTATAATATTGGATGTTGCAAAGGGATTAGCTTATTTGCACTATGGGGTGAAGCCTGCAATTTATCATAGAGACATTAAGGCCACAAATATACTATTAGATGCAGATATGAGAGCAAGAGTGGCGGATTTTGGCCTTGCGAAACAAAGCAGAGAAGGGCAATCTCATCTTACTACTAGAGTGGCAGGAACTCATGGGTACTTAGCCCCTGAGTATGCTCTTTACGGGCAATTGAATGAGAAGAGTGACGTTTATAGCTTTGGGGTGGTTGTTTTGGAGATAATGTGTGGTAGAAAAGCTCTTGATTTGAATTCATCTGAATCTCCACGTGCATGTTTGATAACAGATTGGGCTTGGTCATTACTGAAAGCTGGAAAAGTAGAGGAGGCTTTGGATGCATCTTTATTGACAGAGGAGGATTCTGTCAGTTCAAATCCAAAGGCAATAATGGAGAGGTTTATGCGGGTTGGAATTTTGTGTGCCCATGTAATGGTGGCTTTGCGGCCTACCATTTCCGAGGCTATAAAAATGTTGGAAGGAGACATCGAAGTTCCACCAATCCCTGATCGGCCAATGCCTCTTGGGTATCCTTCATTCTATGATGATGGTAATACTTTCAGCATCTCACCAGCATTGAGTAGGCCAAAATTGCATTCCGGAGACATGCTCAGGTAATAAAGAAAAATCATAGTTTTGTATAGATTGTATACTGCCCAAAAGGATGTTGAGGCATAAACTTTGTTCATGAAAGACCCTTGAGTTGATTGAGTGATAATTGTTCAGCAAGTGGATTGGTTGAGTCTTTGACAAGGAAGCTGCATTGTTATTGGTAGAGTACTGCTAAGGACCTCCATTTAAGGGTTCTGATAGTGAAAAAGCATGTGTAGAGGACGGTCTAGTTTTGTGTTATGAGTTATAATACTTTAGATGGTTTACTGTAAGTAAACTGAGGGTGTCTTGAAGCCTCATCAGTGCAAGTGAAGTCTACAGGAAACAAGCATTAAAACATGGTAGTTTTTGACAAGATGGGGGCGAAGAGAAGTGACTTCATGACTGAAAAAAACTGTATTAATTGAAGGATTCTTATCTTTTCTTCCATCTTGATGGCAAACAAACGGACCCAATAGGATATCTGTGCAGAAAAAAGGTTCAAAGGAATCAATGTTGTTCATTTTTATGCATATAAATGTAAATATTTTGAGATTATCTATTCACCTGAACGAAATTGGCATAGCTGCTTAAGTTGTTTTCTGTTTTGGAATTAGATTTACATATCAATTATATCTGTTTTGAACCTGCAAACCTGATGATTAAATACTCACAGGTCTACCGGACACAATTATGCTTTCGAGTGAGATTTCACTACTTCAAAGGTTTGAAACTTTTTGTTTGTAAATTTTTTTTTGCTTTTTGCTTTTTTTATGTCATTAAATATAGGGCAAATACTTTTGTATATAAATGAAACATACAAAATTCTTTTGTAGCTTAAATGCCAGTAGTTGCTTTTTAGTCTAACAAAGGATTCATTGTTTCTATAATTCAATGATAAGATTATTAGTTATTTGTTAATATATATGTATTTTTCCTTAGACCAATATTTCAAAACCCTGCTTAAGTTGCTACTTGCTACCACAGGAAGTCATTGTTAAGAAACATAAACTATTTTACCGAACTAGATAGCCACATGCATGGCTATTAAAGATACTCTCAAGCAGGGACGGAGCCACTATGTGACCAGTGGGGGCAATTGCCCCCACTGAATTTGGAAAATTTTCTGAATTTTACTGTAGTTTGAATTTTAATACAACATATCCTTTTATCTTTTGAAAATCAAAATAATTTGAATTTTCAATAACTCATTATCCGAATGAGCAACTAAACCTTAATGCATTGACAAGTAATATTTAATATTTTTAATCCAAAAGGCCATCCCACATTAATTATAATTATTAATTTGTTAAACATTTAAGTTCAAAATTTGAGTTACAATAACCTACCGTCTATCAAATTATTCTTTTTAAAATATTTCAACTTATTTATAGTTCATGTCAAGTATTTCATTAAAATACTTTTACAATATCAATTAAACATTATAAATAGATATAAACTGTTTTGGTTATTATTTTTTATAACGTATGTGTACTTAATGATTTAAGTTGCCCTTACTAAGGCAACATGCTGGCTCCGCCCCTGATTGTAAGAGAAGATTAACTAAGGAAAAAGATGAAGAAATATACATAGACAAATTAAGAGTTTCTGTTTAAGTAAATCTACTTAATGTTAATTATCTAAGTATTATATTTTATTATAATTTTACCCTTATTTGATTTTAAGATGAGATCTAATGAAATTAAAGCGGACCTAAATAGCACTACCCAATAATTATGTTGAAAAAAACTAATGTATTCTCACAAGGTCCTTCTCCAAATACAATTAGGGACGGAGCTACATATTGACCAGTGGGGGCAATTACCCCCAATGAATTTGCAAAATTTAATATATTTCCCTCCATTTTGTATTTTAACCAAAAAAATCCTTTTTTATTTTTTGAATAATTTAATTTCTAATCTATCTTATAACTATTTTTACTCTTAACTGCTTCAACAATAGTTATTCACATTAGCTATTAAACATTAATATATTGTTAGTTAATATTATAATATATTTTTAGTTCACAAGGTCATATTTTAATTTTATTAATTTGTTAAACATTTAAGTCAAGAATTAAATTACAATAATCTAATATTCTACCAAGTTTTTTCTTTATAATATGTTTTACAGAAGTACTTATAGTTAAAAAATATTTTCTATACAAGAACCTATATATCAAAGATTTTGAAGTACTTTTATTGATATTAATTGAACCCTACAAATAAATATAAAACTGCTTTCAAACTACTACTTTTATAGTGTATAAATATTTTTTCTTTTGGGAAAATATTTTCAATATGAAAAAAATATACAAATCTAATAAAGAATATGATTTTTTTTTATTTTTTGTGAATAATTTTTCTAATTTTCCAATTTGCCCTTCCCAATTTGCCCCCACTAAAGCAAATAGCTGGCTCCGTCATTGCTCTCAAGGCAGTTGAAGACTTTTCTTGTGGTCTTTGTGTCAGGCGCCTGGTTCTCTCTTTCTGTCTTCCTGTTTACCAGTTTTCTCTAACAATGAATTTCTTATTTAATTTTGTTGTATATTTAGTAGAAAGATGGCTGCAACATCTTGTAATATACACATGAATATGGGAAGAAAACATGTAGGTGGAAAACGAGCTTAGTACTTTTCTGAAGTAACAAGTCCCTGCATTAGAGTATATGGGTCAACAAATAGCTATTACTAAAGTGAAAATATTTAATATGTTTTTCACTTTTTCCTAATAATGCTAAAATCTTTGCACTAGTTTCCTCACTTTCATCATACTTTATGGTTACTACCTCTGGAACCATCTGCAAGCATTATATTAGGTCTATCCATGCATCCTTTTAGAAAGATTTATTCCCACCAATTCTATCATTTTCGTTCTGTTGTCCAGTCTGAGCATCTTCAGTCCAAGCTAAACAGCTGAAGTTTTCGGGCTTTCTCAATTTTCACCTTGAGCTCACTGCATCTCTTCTACTCTCATTCAATAATGTCTTATCTTAAGGGGCTAAACATGAAAACTGAAAGTTACATTAATGGAGAAAGTTATGGAGACAATTAATTTATCTTAAGGAGCCTGGACTTTATTTAAAACTTGATCTGAGAAATATTTTGTGTGTATTCCATTGTAAAGAGGTGTACATATATATAGTACAATAAGGAGAAATAAAATAAGAAAGAGAATCAAATATGTATTCAATAGGAACACAATCCTAAACTTCTATATAAAGAATGAACTTAGACAAGCAATAAAAGAACCTGTTATACTGATTTGAGGAAGAAAAACTACCTAGGGTGAACTAGCTATTGATGCTTTCTTTGTTAGTCTATCAAGCAATTTCTCTGCAACCTCTACACAAGAAACAAATCAAATCCACCTATAAGACAATTATAATGAAGGAAAAAGTCCAATTTAACTTTGCAGAGGAATTAAGAAGGTGATTCCAAAAATAGATAACAGAATTCATTGGTTCCGGTGACAAGTTAACTCCTTTCAACCAGTGATCCAAGTCCAAGAAAGATTAACCACAACATTTGCTAACACTTCCTTGGATCCAAGAAAAATATCCAAGCGTGTTTACTTCAATTCATCCCCTTTCCATCTCTTCGGTATTCAGTAACAAATTCTTAACATAAATCAAAAAGCAATATAATAAACCATGAAGTACTGAAAGGATGCTAACAATATCATTATGACAGATAACGATGTTTCCAACACTCTAAATGATTATCTAAACAGCTTCAACTGCTAATAATCTTATATTAGTAGACATTAATAATCTTCAACTACTCACAGCAAGAGAGAGACAAAGAAAATCAATAAAAAGATGTCTCAAAAACATTTCTCACAGACTTTTTGACAGACACCAATTTCACAATTGTATTACGAAATACCAAAAATCTCCGGCAAATTGAAGAAGAAGATGTCGTCTTGTGCATCTTCTCCTTTAGTTCCATGTTCTTGTGTGTCTGTGTTTGTGTGTGTGTGTGTGTGTGAGAGAGAGAAAGAGAGAGAGAGAGAGAGAGAGTGAGAGGACAAATTAAAAAGAGAGTAAGCTAGCGAGAGAGACAGTTAGACAAAATCACTGGCATGCTAAGAAATTAGATATCTGCAATACCACTTTTTAAATCTGTTTGAAACACAGTAATTACAGAGGTCTCTATAGTTGTGATTTGGATTATGGCCTCAAGTTTCAGATTCAACAGTGAGGCAAAATCTAGGGTTTCGAAATCTATGCAAAACAAAAAGGTAATTTAAACTCACAATATTTAGTAAAATTGAAATGAAAATGAGAATTGCATTAAAGTGTTTGGTTTCTAAGAAAATCAGGAGAGAAAATTTAACAAAGGAGGAGATTGACTGTACCTACACAACAAAGAAGATTACTAGCCAAGACTCAGCTCATTTCTATGCCTGCAAAATAACATCAAAATCAAATAAATTATCAAAACTGGATTAATCTTAACAAACTAAATATAAAAAAATTAAAAATATATATAAACTTTTGCAGAAATGGCAACTAGAGCGGGCATAATGAACATGCAAAAGAAATCACAACAGATTCGAGATAGATTTTGAGAAAAACCAAAACAAAACTTGAAAAAACTTTATAGATAAATCAAAGCTCTATCTTGTAAAATTTAAGAAAAAAATCATACAAATATACGTTCTTCTTCGATAGTAACGTGAAGTGACGATCGGTGACAACTCTAATATGTCAGAGGAGGAGGAAGAGGAAGGCTTTGGAGAGTTACCGATTGAGCAGAGAGAGGGGACAGGGCAACTAACTGGTGACCACTAAGATGAAAGAGCGACTGAGCGGCAAGAGGTCAATGACTGAGTGACAAACAAGATAGTGGTGAGTTTTAAGGCACGACGGAGAGATAGAAGATAGCGAAGAAACTGGCGATGTGAAGAGAGGGTTTCTAAGAGTTTTTTGAGTGACAGAGTGACGAGGGAGAGAGCGGCTAGGGCGAAAAAACGAGGGATTTTGGGGAAATGAAGAGGGAAATTACATATTTAAATATAGGAAATGACAATTTCGTAAATAACTTAAAATAGCATAGTGTCAAATATTTATAAAAACTGGTTGACTTTCTAAACATTATACAGTGTGTGATTGAAGCACTAAAAAGCCCTCAAATAAAAATAATTGATGTATCAAATATTTAAAATTTTCTTGTAGTGTTTTGCCTAGGAACTAACACATATACTTTGTTTCTTTCAAATTAATTTAATTCTTCTTGCATTGCACTTATCTAGACATCTTCTTTTAAAGCTTCATTGACATTCTTTGGTTCTATTAAAGAGGTATCAAAAGAATGACTTACCATATTTTTCACCTTACTTCTTGTTTTCATTGAACTTTCTGGACTTCCAATGATTAAAGTTGTGGGATGTGTCTTTTCTATCCAAGAAGGTGGATGTCTTCTAATAACAGTATCCCTTATTTGATTTTTGTCTAGATCAATATTGTTTGTTGGTTAAGTTTTGTCTGAGTTAACTGTAGTTCTTGTGTCAGTTGTAACTAGCTCTAACTTGCTATCTACAGTAGCTGAGTTTGAATCTTCTACAACCTCTACATTCTCTGTCAAACTAATTATCTCATTTTCTTGTGAATATATAGAGAAATCATCAATATCATCAAACACCACATTGGGTGATTTAATTATGGTCTCAGTCTTCAAATTATAAACTCTAAATGCTTTGCTATTTATTGAATAACCAACAAACACTCTCTCATCATTTTTAGCATCAAACTTGCCCAACTACTCCCTATCATTCAATATAAAGCATTTGTAACCAAAAACATGGAAATATTTGAGGTTAGACTTCCTTAATTTTAGAATTTCATAAAGAGTTTGCATTTTTCTAGGTCTTAAGAATACTCTATTGGAGATATAATATGTTGTCCTAATAGCTTCTGCCCACAGCCTTTTTGTCAGCTTCTTGCTATTCAACATCACCCTTGTAATCTCTTATAGAGTCATGTTCTTCCTCTCTACCACTCCATTTCCTTTGGGGGTCTCTGGAACTGAAAATTCATGAGATATGCTGTGAACTTTACAAATTCTGCATAGGAAATATTTTCGAATTCTTTCCCATGATCGCTTCTGATTTGTACAATTCTACCAATGTTTCCGTTTTGTTCATTCTCAAGTTCAACACATAAGTTTCTAAAAACTTCAAATGTGTAAGATTTTTCACAAATGAATTCAACCCAAGTAAATCTTGAAAAATCATCAACAACAATAAAAGCATACCTCTTCCCAATAATGCTTTCAATTTGCGTGGGTTCCATAAGGTCCGTATGAAGCAAGTCTAAAATTTTAGAAGTCAAAGGTGTATGTTAGAGCTATGTGATCCTCTTATCTGTTTACATAACTAACATGGTTCACAAATATCATATGGTTTGTCATCAAGAGTAGGAACACCTTTAACTACACCGGGCTTAGTTAACTTGACTAAGTCCTTGTAGTTTATGTGTCCTAACTTTTGGTACTATAACTCTAAATCGGACATCTTGGCAGAAAATGCATTAATGTTTGTTAATAAATAGGAATTGTCATTTGATCGAGTTCCTTCAAGAATGCAATTTCCATGTTTGTCTAACCATGCATTTACCTTGAGTAGAATTTACCTCAAACTGATCATCACAGATTTGGCTTACACTAATTAGATTAGCTTTCATCCATTCAACAAACAACACATTTTTCAAGTTAGGCAAGCCTTCAACACTCAAGATCTTGCCTAGCAATTTGCTTTTAGCTCCATCACCAAATGTGACTGTCCGTTCCTTACAAGATCTGATGTCTTTCAAGAAGTTCTTACTCCCTGTTATGTGTCTTGAACATCCGCTATCTAAATACCAAGAATCATTAGCTATGGATTTTAAAGCAGTAAATACAACATTCCATGTAGTTACATGTTTCTTAAGCCAAACTGGTCGAGTCTTAGGCAACTATCTGAACTGTTTAGATTTCTTATACAATAATTTTAACAACTTATAACATCTAGGTCTGATGTGACCTTTACAATCGCAAAATAACAAGCATTTGATTACCTTTTTTGGACTTGACTTAAAGGAACTCATGGGTGAGACAAAAATTTCTTCATATTTCGAGCTTGATTTTATGTCAATTAAGCTTGAATTTGAAATGTTAGTTAAGGCTTTAATTAAAACAGTTTTGGAAGTTGAAGCAATATTACCTTCATCAAATCCCAAGCCATGTTTATTTGTGCTTTTTCTCCCAAAACTTGATCCAATCGTGCTCAACCAATTTTAAGTTCATTAATACACTTATGAGCATCAGCAAGTTTAGATCTAAGTTTGTCAATTTCTTCAATTTTCTAATTCACAACAGTTTCCAATTTACTCATGCAATCTTTAGCATACGCCTTCTCACATCTAAGAACTTCTCTCTTTTTCTGCAGATTATCGACTTGCACTTTCTATTTTTCCCATGTTTCATAAAGTGCATTATGAGCTAGTTAAAGTTTCACATGATAATCAACTTCCTCCTCTGCATCTGATTCATCACTGTCCAATCTGTTCTGCTCAATTATGTCAGACACAACTGTTTTGCCTTTATCAGATATATTGCTAGTTAATGCTACAAAGTTACTCGAATGTTCATCTTCATTAGACTCTGTTTCAGAATCATCACTCCAAGTTGCACACATGCCTTTGTCCATTCATCTCTTGTAATTGGAACACTCGGATTGTATATATCCAAATCCCTTACATTCGAAGCATTGTACTTGGCCTTTCTTGTCTGGTTTGTCTTGCGTCTTCTTCATTGGTTGGTTCTTTAAGAAATCTTTTTTCGTCAAAGCTCCTTGCTTTCTAGGCTCTCTCAAAATTTTGCTTCTTGATATTCTTCTTCATATGTTTGACAAAGTTCTTTATCAAATATGCAATCTGGTCATCATCTTAATCTTCATTTTCTTTCTTTTCTAAAGTAGCAGAAAAAATAATGCTCTTTTCCTTCTTTCTTAATTTTAGTCCTATCTCATACGCTTGAAGGGAACCAAGTAGTTCATCAACCCTCACAGTCTTCACATTATTGCTTTATTCAATAGCTGTAACCTTAGGCTGAAATTTATCTGGTTAAGATCTAAGGATCTTTTCTACAATTTTAGCCTCAGAATATTCATCACCAATCATGTAAGCAGCATTAGTTATCTCACAAAGTCTAGTATGAAAATCACTTATAGACTCATCTTCATGCATAGTATGATTTTCAAACTTTGAAGTCAAGATAAGTAATTTCAAATCTTTTACCTTCTCTGTACCTTGATGCTTTACCTAGAGAATATCTCATGCTTGTTTCGCGTTTGTGCACTTTGAGATCAACCCAAATTGTTAAATTTTGACAGCATTGAAAATGGCATTGATTCCTTTAGAGTTCTAACTGGAAAGCCTATATTCGACTTCAGACTATTCATTTTCCGGTTTCTCAATTTGATGCCTAGCTTCATTTGCCTTCGTTGGTGGTGTCTATCCATGAACAACATTGATCCAAACTCTATCATCAAGGGATTTCATGAAGATCTTCATCTTAATATTGCAATAGGCATAATTCCCATTTTTGAGTAATGGTGGTTGAGTGAATGAACTTCCATTCTATAGTCCTTCCATACCTACAAAAGAAATGTTTGATCTACACTTGTATGTCAGTGTACATACTTTAATACCAATTGTTAGTTTTTCCAGTGTATGGACAGTTAACACAAACGTATTTGAAGTAGTTTAGAATAACGGAACAGAAGATTTTACATAGTTCGACTATAAACCAGTCTACATCCACGGGCAACAAGACTTGCAATCCACTATGCTATATGTGTTTACACTCGACTTAGGACTCTTTACAGTGGAAGACACCCACTCACTCACAAACCTAATTTATGCAAACTTGATCAACTCAAATCACAGCCATAGTCCTTCATACCCTCTTCTGATGTTGCACTTTCATAGTTATGACTGATATAACTAAGCTCATTTAGTCAATCATAACTATCTAACTGTTACAGACTCATATAATCACTCAACTCACTTAAGTTTGCATGACTCAATAGCACTTATAAATCAGATCTGTGTACATACTCAACACACATGAGTCATACAGAATCTTAACTCACTCAAGCATAAAGCTTTTACAATGAAGAATAAGGAAAACTAACACACTCAAATGATCTTATCAATTCTGCACATATATATCAAGCCTTGACTGCTTGTCACTAATATAAGCTGTGTAATCAACTATATAAGGTATGTAATCATCAAATCCAATCATTGTCAATTCCTTGCAAAAACTAAATGGTATGAGTAGATAAAGATCGTAAAATATGGAAAAGAAATCTCAATCACTTATATAATTCTAATCAAGTAAGTGATTGCAATCAATTAAGATGATCAATTAATTAAGATAAGTATCATAAATATCTTAATCTTAAATATGATTGACAAAGCTTTCCAAAAATCAATCAATCAAATCTTTTCCTAAAATAAATCTATCATAATGTATTAAGAAAAAGAATAACACATATGTTTTTATCACAAATTGACAAAACAAATATTGATCACATGCATTGCACATGCATGAAGTTTGCCATGTGTCACATTGACGCTAACAAGTATGTTGGTGTTGCTCACCATTGACCACTCCCATAAGAAAAAAAAATTGTGTGAGAGAGGCTCATTGTAGACAGTATTTACAAATTTGGTTAATCTATCTAATTAAATATTGACATAGATGATTATTAAAATGAAACTTTGATTGAGAGAATAGGTAAAAAAAAAAGCCTACAATAGAACAAGTTAGCATTGAAGAATTAAAAAAAAAATTAACTAGATTAAACACATAATAAAGTATGAATAGGTCGGAATATCACCTTTATATAGTGACATGAGATACCGGAATAACCTAAGCATTTCTCTTTTCTTAATATTACCAAAATTAAGTTCCCACTAAAATATAATTAATGCCCAGTAGAGCATTCAACAAAGACAAATTTAGAGAGATTTTTCTATAATATTTGAACACTGTTTCGACAGTAATTACGGTAAATTAATAGGACAATACGAATTAAACTACATTAGTTTTGTAGGACCAAAACTATGATACACCATATTGAAAAGTTGAAATTAATTTATGCTCATGTCAAATAGATTTCTCGTTGATTCTTCTCTTTAAGATCCATGAAGACTCATTGTTTCACTTCAATTATACCCCTTTCAGGATTTTTTTTTTTAATCTGTATGCGATGCCTGCCGCAGCATTGAAAATGTTTCGAGAAAACAGAAACAATTTCAATTTCAACTTGGTAATATGTATATTTTTTAATGTTACAATTATATTATAAACATCTCTAATTACTTTCAACGCAGTTCAATCAAGTCAGAAGACTTTAGGAGCGATACGTATTTGAACTAGTAGCCGACTCGGAGAAGGTTACAATAATCATCTTTAATGTTATTAACAGCTCTTATTAACTCTAATTATATCCAATTAATTAATGAGTCATGATAATATACCAATAATGATTAGCAATAATAACAATTTTTTATCAACTATAGGACTCTTAATTAAGGTTATAGAATAATTCGTAAATAGTGGTTAGCCAGGATTATGACTAGGAGCCCAAACGGAATAAATATTCCATATAATAAATGACAAGATTAAATTCAAAAGACTAAAAGCAATTTTTTTCAATAAAAAAATAAAACTAAATTATTATAAGCTTGTTACAAATTAAAAAGAAATAGATATATTAATATAACAAACAATCAGGTGGATTTTTGTATTTTCAAGTTAAAAAAATTACAAAAAAGGGGCTCATTATTTATTTAAAATTAATCAACCAATTATATTTATAATTTTAAAATATAAAAAATAATTTTCTATTAATTGATAGTTAATTTGCAAGTTTTAATAATTTATAGAAAAATTGTTAATTTATACAAAAATTTCTCGCAATAACATATAATATAATGAGTCTAAAATTTGTAGTTGCAAAATTGTGCTAAAAATACGGGGTGGGGAATTTGTAAGTTGATTAATCTTTTGTCATCTTTTAAATTATTAAAGTGGGCTGATTAATTGAGAGATGGAACTTAAGTACCGTCACTCCATTTTAAAGATAAGGGCAAAGCTCTACATAGAGGCCCGTGAAAGCTACACATAGAATCAGGCCCATCAAATTTTAATAGCATCCGTCTACTTTATGGGAATAAATAATTACGTATAGTTGTGTTACACGTTATTTTTTTTTATTATATAATTTGATGTAAAAAAAAAGTTAATTGTGGCCGTAAAATAATTTAAAAATATTAAAGAAGCATAATATAAATTAGACAAATATAACAGTGTTTAAAAAAATAAAATATTTGTTATATACATATATCTAAATCACTTGAATTCAATTACATTTCCATTTCAAGTATAACATACATACTTTAAACTTTTTATTTATCCCTAAAAATTATTGAAATCCCGGTGATTTAGTATTTAGAATTTCATAATAAAACTATCAAAAAAAAATTATTAATACAACATAATGACGTATATGCTATAAAAAAAATTATCAGTTTTTATCTCTATTATCCTTAAATAAAAAGGCAAGTATTTTAGTATCAATTATATTTAGGAATTTGTGTATATTCTTGAGAACATGACTACAAGATAAGATATATAACAATGAATATCACTACATTTATAAACTCTTTAATGCAAATGCGTTGTTGTTGGTTTATGGAGAATGATATATCATAATGTGATATGATTAAAAAAGTAAATTTCGTAATTAAATAAGACCCAATCAAATAGTTCAACATCACTTTAATAATTGAATGTAAATAGGTAAGAAAGCAAATTTGGTTGGAGAGCAATTTCAATTTTCAATGAATATGATAAAAACCAATTTCTCAAACCTTTCTATGTCCTTTAGTTTTAGGATAATCTTAACTTATGTAAAGGTCGTGTCAAACTCTTAAAAATAGCGTAAATTCTCTTCAAAACTGTGTAAAAATAATTAAATACATAAATTTTAAGTCAATTTACATTATTTTTTAAAACACACGTTAAGACTACTATAATTTTTATTACAAATTTTTCTCTATCAAAATTCGAGCTAGAACAGAAGCTCATTAATTAAGGGTGTATTCGTTTTGTGATTTTATGTTTTTCTTTTAAATTATATTTAAGAATATGTGATTGATTTTAAATTATTTTAAATTTTGAAAAAAATATGTGGTTGATATTGAATATAAAATACATTAAAAAATGTACAATACAGAAAACAGGATTTAGATTAAAAAACGAATATAACCTATTGGTCGGCCGTGGTCCTTAATAGCTTATTAACGGTCGTCCGTGGTCCTCAATAGAGTCTTAATACAGACAAATTTAGAAGTGATTTTACTATAATATCGCTGAACTCAATTTCGACAGCAAATAATTGACAGTGATACGCGACAATACAAATTAAACGACACTAGGGGCCCCGCTTTGTTGGACCACAAGTTTAATAAATCACATAAAAAAGTTGGAATTGGTGTTCAAGTCAAATAGATTTCTTGTTTGTACAATTGCACTTGTCTTTAAGATGCATGACGATTCATTATTTCACTTCAATTCGTACTCCATCAATTTCCTCTACTATATAATAGACAACTAAGCACTCAGCAATGTAGTAGCATCATCATGAAGTGTGCTTTGTTTCTAAGTGCTTTCATAGCTATTCTAGCCCTTGCTTGTGCAGCAGAGACAGTGAAAAAAAATTGTGATGAAGGAGTTGATAAGGGTGGGCTAAGCAGGAGTAGTTTTCCGGACGGGTTTGTGTTTGGAACAGCAACTTCTGCATATCAAGTTGAGGGAATGGCTTCCCAATATGGTAGAGGACCAAGCATCTGGGATGTTTTTGCCAATGTCCCAGGTAAGAACAATCAGTGCTGAAGTTGGTTTTTTATTATTATTATTAACTTTTTTGGGCTTAAATTCATCCATTGAGTTGTGTATTCTTTGATGTCAAAGGGAATATTGCCAACAATGATACTGGTGAAATCAGTGTTGATCAGTATCACCACTACAAGGTATGGTTTATAGCTCTTTAATGAATATTCTGTGGTTTTATTTCTCAGTTGCTTTTATCTAATTCCATTATTTACATATTAATTTGCCTATATTTATCATATAGACATATGTGAAATCAATACAGATATTTTTCTTGATGTTTTCTGAATGTGTAATATTGACAATGTAGTTTTATTTATATGCTCCGTATAGAATGGTGAGGAATTGCAGGAACTGCATTCTTTTTTTTTTTTTTTTTGTTTTAAGGAAACAAAAATTAAACAAAGTTCTGCCCTCGAGTGGCTTGGCCTGCAACTTTGCCTTGCCAGCGCTGAGGATGACCCTTGTCTTATTAGATTACTCTACTAGTGATCAAATGACCAATATAAGAAATATATTGGAAATATCAATCAAATTCAATAGATTCTTATCTTAATTTCGCTTGTGGTGAACAATAACTTGTATATCATGAAGAAGAATGGATTTTTTTTTGTTGGTATAAGATTTATAAAAATTATTTATTAGTACTTGTGCTTTCTTCCTCAGAACTAGGAAAATAGAAATAATTATCGGTTAATGAGACATCATAAGCTGTAGTTTCAATATATATCAGTGAGCTAAAATTACACTTGATGAATTTTGGTACAGGAAGATGTAGATCTAATGGTAAAGCTGAATTTCGATGCATATCGGTTTTCAATTTCCTGGTCTAGGATCTTTCCAAGTAAGTGTAGTATATTGTTCACTTCAATTCTTTCTTCCAAGGAGTAATTGCAGCAGTGTGGTATATCGTTCACTTCTAATTCGATTGATTTAGCGAAATTTTGAACTTATTGCAGATGGAACTGGGGAAGTAAATCAAAAGGGAGTTGATTACTACAATAGATTGATAGACTACCTGCTTAAAAGAGGTATTGTACCATAAATTGTTGCTGTATTCCAAATTCAATTCAATATCATCATATAACTAATATCGAAGTGTTTCCTATTAAAAGAACTGATATCGAAGTTTGTGTATAATAGGAATCTCTCCATATGTAAATTTACATCATTATGACCTCCCAGAAGCACTTCAGCAGAAATATAATGGTCTGCTAAGTCGTGATATTGTGTAAGTAAAGCAATTCAGCTTTATTATGTTGCATTTGATAGAGAAACAAAGTTTAGCTTATAAACCGAATCCTTTTTCAGGAAGGATTTTGCAGATTATGCAGACTTTTGCTTTAAAACATTCGGTGATAGAGTGAAGAACTGGTTCACATTTAATGAACCAAGAGTTGTCGCAGCTATGGGATTTGATATTGGCACAGTTCCACCTGCAAGGTGTTCTAAAGAAGTCGGAAATTGTATTGCCGGAGACTCTGGAACTGAACCATACATTGCTGCACATAATATGATTCTAGCTCATGCTGCAGCAGTGGAAAGATATCGCAAAAAATATGAAGTAAGATCTTTGTTTTCTAATATCTACTTAAAGAAGATAAATTAGTAAATTGTCTTATAATAATGTAATTATTTCAGAAGGAACAACAGGGGAGAATTGGACTTGTTTTGGATTTTACTTGGTATGAGCCTCTCACCAGATCAAAAGCAGATAATTATGCGGCTCAAAGAGCAAGAGATTTTAACCTTGGATGGTAAACCTTTAATCTCATTATAAGTTTTTAGAGCTAATTTTTAAGTTCAAGATTCTTGAAATTCCATGCTCATTCGAATTATTTTTTGACTGCTTTGTGAGTTATTATGCAAAATTGAGAGGCACTTCACAAGTTTGTTCGATAAATTTTTAGGTTTCTACATCCCATTACATATGGTGAATATCCAAGGACAATGCAAGAGATTGTTGGAGGTAGGCTTCCAAAATTTACACAATCAGAAGCTCAAATGGTCAAAGGTTCAATAGATCTTTTGGGCATTAACCACTATACTAGTAACTACGTGTTTGATCCTCCATTGCCCAAGTCCAACATCACGAGTTACCAGCATGATTGGGACGCTGGTTTGACCGGTAAGCTCTTGCCCAATAAATATGTTGCTAATTGGTTCAGAAATCGTCAATGTCTATAATCTAATGCTGTTCAAATTTTGCAGTTCACCGGAGAAGGGTGCAAATTGGTCCACGGGTAAATAAAATAACATAAATAAAATTTTTAGCTAAATTGTCTAATGGATTATTAATTGAGCATTGGCTTACAAACCCCTTGATGCAACAACTTCCCACCTTTTCAAATATTTGCAGGCACATTCTGGGTGGTTATACATCGTTCCCTGGGGTATGTACAATTCTTTGACATATGTAAAAGAGCGTTACGGGAATCCAACTCTGGTTATCTCAGAAAATGGTATTGAGCTGTAACTCCGTTGATTCCTAAATTGATCTATGCCATTCAAGATGGAAATAAATTATGGTTAATTGTTATGAATGATATGACAGGTATGGATGATCCAGGCAATGTCACATTTCCGAAGTCATTACATGACACCACAAGAGTAAATTACTACAAAGACTACCTAACATATACGAAGAAGGCTATTGATGATGGAGCAAATGTTGTAGGTTACTTCGCTTGGTCATTGCTTGACAATTTTGAATGGTTGTCAGGTTACAGTTCTCGATTTGGTATAGTGTATGTTGACTATGATACTCTTGAGAGGTATCCGAAAATGTCTGCCAACTGGTTCAAGCAACTTCTAAGAAAGGAACAATGAGAGTGGTGTTGGCTATACCTTATTGTTTGTTGTTTAGGTATATATGGTGGCTTCTATAGGCATTAACAATGAGTTTACCTATCCTGTGTGTCTTCTTAAATTAGGCAAAGTGATTCTCTATACATTGTTCTCCTTTAGGCAATTTCCATTTTTTTAATGAACTCCTTGAATTATTGCTGCAATTACTGTGTTACTTTTCTTAATCCACCATGATTTATATGTTTATGTGGCTGTTCCTGGTAATTAAATGCTTTTTTTTTTTTTGTGATGAAATTTGCAACATAGAGAACTGTCCTATAATGCATTCGATAAGAACTGCCGGTGACTCTTTTGAAATATCAGTGATAGAAGTTCAAAACTTTCCATAAGCTTATTAAAAAGCATTAGATACAATCTCTTGCATTTATCGTTCTTCAGATACAAGGCTCTAAATGCCATCTCATCAAAGCATTACAGATAAGGTGGTTGCTGTCAATCAATATGGATACAGTGCCACTCACTTGCTGTTGACTACTTCTGTAGTTCCTGCTATCTGTAACAATACAAGTCAGATTCTATATGTACCAATACCTCCGATTGTAGAGATAGAAATATATAAATGCATCCCCTGCCATTTTTAATGATACAAGAGGGTTGTAATTTAATTTTCTTTGATAGCTGCATGCATTAGTTATTATCTGAAGAATTGAGAAACAATTGATTACTTGATTAGGAGCTGCATACTCAATATCGGTGACTCGAAAATTACTTTTCCGGGCAAGCGAAATACTTATTTAATCTATCTACTTCTGATAGAAAGTCTCGGGAAGTTTATTGCTTTGGGATATTACACAGAGAAGGCAGACATATTTCTCCAAGCAGGTTATGAGTAATCTAACAAGTTTTCTCTTGGAAAAACTCTAATGTGAATTGACTTTTTCTTTTAAACCAATTTTTTCTCAGTCGGCAGAAAATATTTATTCTCTCTAATTTTATAATTACCTCCCGTCTTCAATTTCCACTTACTTGCAACGCCAACACAAGCTTAACTGTCAAGGACGGTACTTTGTCAATTCTACCTTGAGGTTGCAAACTTGCAACATCTATACTTATTGTTGCCAGATTCACCCATAATTTGTGAAGGGCATACAGTCTTCCACTAATGGAACCAATAATGTAATATCCCACATCGCTTGAGAATATGGTGTGATATATGCTTAAATACCTTGTGAGCTCCTTAAGCTGTTGGAGGCCTTTTGGGCTGCAAAGCCTGAAAGCAAAACCGTGACGGACTATATGTCCAAAGCGGACAATATCCAACAGTGGATCGAGGTATTGGGCTTTGCCCACGCATGAGGGCCACTACTTGAGACTGTATGTGGGCCATCTCTTGAGGGTTTATGGGAATTGCAAAGTGCCACACATAGTGTAAAGTGCCACATGAAACAACTCCAGGAGTAAGTCCGTAACCAATCTCCTTGTACTCCTTGTTTTAGGATTTACTTGACTGCTGTACTAAGGAGTTCTGTTGTACTTTTATCCCGCTAGTGTTTTGATTTTGGATAATGTTTGATTTTTCATGTGCTTGATTTTGGAATAGTCACGTGTATTCATCTTTGTTTAATTCTCCTCATCATATCTATATTTTATTAACACATGCAATCCTCAATGGTTACAGTTCAGAATTGCAGATTAGCTAGGACAATTGGCATCTCTATGGCATAAAAGATGTTTTTAAGATTTTTATTAAGATTCATTACATATCATATGAGTGGTTCTACATAAAGTTTATTTTTCTGCTCTTTACTCTTGAAGTTATTGTTACTCTTACTAAATATTCTTTACCCTTGGATGACTATTATGTCTCCTTTTTTCTCAATTAACTATATTGACTCTTTCTAGATTTAAAGTATATACCAATAAACTTTCCTTATTTTTAGTTAAATAAAATTCAGAAAAATTTATTTATAAATTAAAAACTCTAAACTAAAAGAAAACCTATCGTATTCTCCATTTTTATTATTTTAACTTTAAAAATATTTTTGAATATTATTATATCAACGAGTAAAATGGTTTTTGATATCGAAAATACATTGAGATAAAATTGATCATGTCTTCCGAATTAATTTAGAATTAGGTTCATAGACATAGGGGACGATTTCTTGGCAGCAAAATCTATGTAGATGAGTTGAGACAAAAAGGGAAATTTAACAGGAATTACTATTCTAATTTCATTCTTATGATGACTTCTCCTACTTATATAATAAGCAACACACTTTTAACAACCGTCAAATAATCTAACTTGTGATAATTTTGTAACATGGATACCACACGGATCATATCTCACCGTATTAATTCAATTGGCAAATAATCAAGTATAATTGCACGAAAAATGGGATAAATAACCGACACCCCTAAGGTTTGACCGAAGTAACAATCATCCCATTCTAGATTGGATGGCAACATATTGACCTCCAATTAGCCCTGGCAATGGCTCGTGTTAGAGTAGGTTCGTGTCATTCTGTATTCATATCCTGTTAAATTATGTTAATCTAAATCTGACCCGTTAACTTATTGGGTCTAGGGGCTGATTGTTTTTTCATTTGAAGTCTGAA
Source organism: Boswellia sacra (assembly GCA_013180625.2). NCBI lineage: Eukaryota > Viridiplantae > Streptophyta > Magnoliopsida > Sapindales > Burseraceae > Boswellia > Boswellia sacra. Next base: position 80,467 of record SNVD02001233.1, on the reverse strand, counting down.
TTTTACTGAATCTCAGACTTTAAACTTTTTAACGTTGATTATTTTTTAGACTGAACACTTTTTCTCAAATAGAAACATGTTAATAGAAAAAGCTATATTTTCTAGCTTTTATCTTAATGAAAAAATATCTGAATGAATTGTCTATTTTTTAGTTCTAAAATACCCTTGAAATCTTTAAACGATCTTTTCCTATCTTTGAACCCTTGAGAAGTCGCAACACATACCAACGACAATCAAATTAATTTTTTTGTTTTTAATATTCTATCGTTAAAATAATATTTTGAATACTCATTTATTATTTTTTAATTACATATTAATTAAAAAATTTCAAATTATATGTGATGCACATTAATTAACAATTTAATTTTTTTTGACACTATAGTATATTAGTTTTGATTTTGTTGTACTGATTATTTACAAATGTTTATATAACATATACAATTTACAATACATATAATATTAAATAAGGGCATATATATCAAATTAATAACTTTAAGATGTTTTTAGTTGTTAAAAATAATAAACTTAATACTTATTATTATATCTTTAAAAATAAAAAACAATAATATCATTTAGATATTTGTATTCAGACCTATTCAGATTTCAGTCAAATTCAGATCCATTCATATTTCAAACAAAAAAAAAATCACCTCTAAATCTTGAAACCCAAACCCTCACTACAAAAAGGCTCCTATTTGGTAGTTTCTAGCCGCCACGTAAGTATATATTTGGCGGTCTCGAAAATGCCACCAATTTTACCATCAAATATGGCCTTTTTGGCGGTCGATCAAATCAAATCGACATGTACGTATCAATCCATAGTTCTCACATAAAAGAGACAAGTATAGTTATATAGTGATGATGAGATATTCTCCATATTTGTCACTTTTTAGATAGATATTGATGTCTTTAATTGTAACTTTTTTTTAAATTTTACCCTATTTGGCAGTAACTGACGAGTAAAATTACCAGTTCTAATGGTAACTTTTTTGAATTTAAAAATATTTGTTAGTCTTTGACCGTGAAGTAATTCGGTTTAGGGTAACTTTTTGGAATTCCAACATACTTGATGGTTTTTGACCGGTAAGTTAATCGGTACTGAGAGTAACTTTTTTAAAATTTAATATATTTGGCAGTTTTTGACCGGTAAATTTAGATTCTTGTGATTTTTTTGTAGAAGTTACTTGGCGATTTGTAGCCGACTAATATGGTTCAAAATTAAAAATATATATAATATTTGGTTGTTATGTGTCAGTCAAGTATTATATATATATATATATATATATTAAATATGCTTTTCAAAATAAGAAAAGCAAAATTTATGAAATTCTTAAAACGGCATAATACATTAAAAATCAAAGTCAAAACATTTTAATCAACAAACAAGATTAATGCTCAACCAAGTAGAAAAATATGTGATTGTATGTTAAGGCAAACACACTTACGTTCAAAATGAAACAAAACAACCGCAACAAAAATCATTAGCCAACGTCAGACAACTACAACATATCACCAACTTCCTTTATAATGTAATCTACCCCTCCCCCACATCTGCGAAATGAGTTGATGGTCTCAAAGAGAAGTACAACACATCAGCAGCACCATTTGTAGTAATTTAAATATATGAACTAACAATCAATAGTGAAATTTAAAGCAACACATTAACTAAAACATTGAAAGCACTTTACTAGCACTAGCTTCAACTCCACTTGAATGAGACTAAGAAATAATAGATATTAACTAAAATACATCACCGGCACATATATATCAACTAAAAAAAACACATCAGCAACACCAACACCAACACATCATATATATATCAACCAAACCATGAGTTGCATATGATATAATATATATTGACTAAAGAAACTAACAATTGATGACCATATTTGTCTTCAATCAAATTAATCAATAATATATCATATATATGAACATTCAAAGCAACTCCCACATCCAACCAAATATATGAACATTTAATACATAGTGAAAGACATACCTGAAAAACTGGAAACTCAGCTTGCTCCAGATCCGTAAAGTGAAACAACTGCTTGCTACTAACTTCTCTAAATTGTAACTACCAGCTGAAATATACCTACTTTCAAATTTCTGCTAAGACATAGTCATTTAACAAGAATGTTCAAACACAAAAAAGAATGATCAAACAACCCAATAAATAATAAACCGTGCTCAGCAAAATGCCATTTAAAGGAAGTCCAAAAATTGACAACATCCATGTTTCAACAATCATTTATAAAATATGCCTAAAAGATCGATCAAATCCTAAATGGAAGTATCCATCTACTTCCAAATTGTTGTATTCTTAATTGATGATCCATGTACCACAAAAATCATCAAAAAACTTCAACATCTATATCTTCGAAAAATCTATTAAATTTTTTAGTCTTCCATCTCCATCAATAAAAAGACAAGTTCAGCTAGATACTGTTAATCATCAAATTAGCTAGATTTATTTAAAAAGTGTATCAAACACATACTTATTTTAGTAATTAAACTTGTATAGTACTGATTGTTTCACTTTTCTTGGGCTAGGTGCTCTAGAATGATGCCGATTACATGGCTTGCCCACTCAATTCTAATACCCTTCATCTCATTGTCACTATATTTCTCCTTGTAGTTGAACTAAAACATAACCATGTAAATCAACATTGATATCTTGTGACTAAACCATTGAGACAATATATTATTGACTCATTGTTAGCTCACCTTGTCATGAAGGGTTTTGGGGTCTGCAATGTAGTATCCATATTCCATCAATCCCTCCTATCTTGGTCCCTAAATATGCAAAAACCAGCATGGTAGATAATAAAAATATTGTTCAAATTTGTTCAAATTTTAAACTTATGATTAATCCAAATGAATTACTTTCTAATATACCTTTACTGTTATCCATGGATTTTTCTTTTTCATTTTTTTGTCCACTATTGATTGCTAGATCACGAAGCCTCTCAACACACATAGATGTAGTTTGAAGAATTGTTCTTATACATAACCTAGAATTTTGAGTATTAGGATTGTTGGCTATACCTTATTGGTTAATTACTTCCTTAGCCCCTTCTTGAATTCCTTTCATTAGTGAATCTATATGGAATATCCTTAAAGAGGATAGGTCAAGAACAATCAAAGTCCAATGGTAATTTCATAATGGAAGCAAGTGATTTTTAGTCAGAAGATAATAAATTGCACGTTGAATTATAGTATACAACAAGTAAACTAACTTACCCAGGGTTGTAAGGAATGAAGATGTAGTTCCTATTTTTCAAATTTTTCAGCTTGTCTGGAAGTGATTGTGACATTTGTAGACAGGGCTGCTTCTCTTTTAGTTTGCTTTGAAGTATGGTTTCGGGGTGAATAAACCCAAACTTTACTACAGCTATCTCACAATGACAAGCGTTATACAGATTACTGTATATAACATTAAATAATGAATTAGTTTCTTGTATAAAAGATTTGAAATATAAACCTTTATATGTGAGTATTCATCTAACTCATATAAATTGTAAGACAATTTTGACTAAGCTCTTTAAAATCAATCATGCAATACATGTTAGGCTGAGACAAGAATGTCATCATTGGGTAGCCATGAAGCCCATCATTAAAATGGATTTCAAGTGCTTTTTCTTTATCCACTGCAATGTTCGTCAGCGCCTCTAAATGGGTAACAGATTAAAGCTTTTTAATGTTACGTTTTTGCAATACATCAGCTTTAAGCCCTTTTAACTCCCTACTTAGTTTCTTCTTCTTTTTTGGTGATGCATCACTTAAGTCCTTTATAAAAACAACATATAAATGCTATCATTTACTGTCAATTATATAAAAATAACTCAAGAAACGTGTAATAAGCTTAGGACAACAAAGAAATTGTTTACCTCATACCAGATAACAAGCAGATGTGCTGGCCACAACATGTGACAACCACATGCTTCATAAACAGTGACTTTCTCATCACTTTCCTTCTGAATGGGAAGAGGAGAATATTTATCATAAGCTTGATCAAGTGACGCAATGACATTAGGAGTCATCTTTCAAAATAGCTCCAGTGCCCACAATGATTCCACTTCCACTTTTAGATCAAAACATTTCTCCTAAGTCATGATATAGAATTATTGCATATCAACATAGCAACATAATTCTTAAACAATAATACAGAAAAAAAGCTTAGAAAATATAATAATAAAATACTTGATGGTATGTTACCTCTTTATTTTCAGAAATGCTTTCTTGTTTTGGAGGTTCCTCACTATCGCTGTCCTCTGGATCTACTAATTCTAATTTATTCCCAACGTTGGAAGTGCTTAACTTTCCTATCATCTCAACCTCAGCTTCCTTTGATTTATCCGAAGTTGAGGTATTTTTAATTTCATCGAACTTCATATTATTTGGATCCTTCGACAGTTGCTGTGTGTTACTAAACCAACTAACTTAACAGTTGTGACTTCACTCCTTAGTCTTGCTATTTCGTCATCTCTTTCCTTCAACTGCCTCTCTGACTCCTGCACCTTCTTGTCTCTCTCATAATTTCCATGAACAAGGTTAAAGTATAAAGTCAGTGTGACAAACAACCCAACCCTTCTCACCCAGCCACTATGCTTAGGCTTGCCTAATGCTTGGGTGAGTATATCGTTCCTTGATGATATGTCTATCACCCTATAGATACTTGATTTTTAAGGCTCGATGATGAATTGAAGGTGAATGAAGAGCAAAAGAAATGAGCAAACTGACCCTGGAAGCAAAAAGAAGAGAATCAAGAAGGAACCGACCAAAAGCTTTGAAAATTGACACATGAATTTGAAAATCACATATATTAATCCATGAGGAATCTGATGATGAGTTATATACCATTGCGAAGCTACAGATATCTAGTTTTCATAGAATTTTACGAATTTTACAGAATTTTACGGTTGTCCTACTATTGGCTGGTGGTTCTCCCACAGCCAATCAACTATCCTTCTTTTATTTTTGGCAAATTTCACCACCAACCTTGCTTTTTCATCCTCTTTCTTCTTTTTTTAATTTCAGCCCTCAACTATAGAAACCCCCCTCCTCCTCACTTTTCAACACATACTGAAATCTTTTCTTCTCCCTAGGGGTATTCAAAATTACCCGACCCAACCCGATCGGGTTTTATCAGGTTGGTCAGGTTACGGGTGGGTTAAAGTAATAAGAAAACCCGAAATCGGGTTTAAACTTCGGGCTTTTTGCAATCGGGTTTAATTCATGTAACCCGACACTCAAACTTCATGGTTATCCGACACTCGACATGTCGAGTAGATAGTGTCGAATGTCAGATGATGCATCTGACACTCGATGTCTTCGAAAATAGTCTGATATCGAGTGTTGGTTGTGAATCCGACACGACTCCACATGTAAATGTCAGTGGCTAGTGTCGAGTGTCGGATGAATCATCCGACACTCGATGTCTTCGAAAATAGTTTGATGTCGAGTGTCGGTTGTGAATCTGACACGACTTGACATGTAAGTGTCGAGTGTCGAGTGGATAGTGCCGAGTGTCGGATGAAAACACTTGATGTCTTCGAAAATAGTCTGATATCGAGTGTCGGTTGTGAATCCGATACGACTCGACATGTAAGTGTCGCATGTCGAGTGACTAGTGTCGAGTGTCGGATGAATCATCTAACACTCGATGTCTTCGAAAATAGTTTGATATCAAGTTTCGATTGTGAATCCGACACGACTCGACATGTGAGTGTCGAGTGGACCCGACAAACTCGATCAACTCGACCATTCGGGTTACATGCTTCAGAAACCTGATTACGAGTTTAAATTGTCTAACCTGATCATGTATCGGGTTTTGTCAGGTTGGGCAAAACCCAACCCGACCCAACCCGTGTGCACCCCGACTTCTCCCTCTTAAAGACACACTTAAGAATTCAAGGAGTCTTTTCTAGTTTAAAGTGTTTTGAGGCATTCTATTGCTCTAAACCCGAAAATGGTACGTCTTGAGAGCAGTTCTCTCTTCTTTCTTTTTATTTCTTCTTTATTTTTCTTGCTTAGAATTAAGATATTTAGGTTTATTTATGCTTAGAATCAGCATGTTTATGATTTATTGTGATGCTTAGAAGCATATTTAGGATTATTAAGAATCATTCTAATCCTTATTTGTTTTGTAAGATGGATAAGTGTGTCGATCTGCTTTCCTTTCTTTATTTACAATCATGCTAGGATTTATTTTCTTTGCAAATGCTTAGAATCATGCTAGAAAGCACATTATTAAAATCATGTTAAGAGTCAAACCTATTTTTTAAGAATGCTAAGAAATGGCATAGAATAGGCAAGAATTATCATGATTGGTTGAAATTGCCCCGATTACTTTGATTGATTGAATTAGACATAATTATCATGGTTAGGCTAGAATATGCCATGATTTGATATGATTGACATGGTTGGGCTAGGATAGCCATGTGTTGTTATGATTGATGTGATTAGGCTAGAAATGCCATGCTAGGTTAGAATTGTCATGTTTAGAATCTACATTATCAATTAAACTATGCTAGAATAGCAATGAATAGGTAGAATTACCATGATAAGAATTATGAAATTTAGGTCGAAATGTCATGATTTTATTTTATGGCCTTAATTAGAATTTTAATTGATTGATATGAATGAATGTTTGAATATAACATGTTTAAAAGTATAATTGTATGATGCCATGAAGTGATGATGGACTCACATTGATGACGAGGGACTATTACTTTGAATATATGGTAAATATATGCTCAAAGAGGCTTGATAAGCATTGAATAGACCACATATGATAGTGAGGAATTCACTATTTATCAAGTCTCGAATTAATTTGATTATATTTATTATTTGATATGCATAAATATGCTATATTATGACTGAATGAATGATATTTGAAGTGTTAAAAGTAGAATTTGCTTTATTTATTGAATAACAAAATTATTGTAATCCTCCTCTCATTCCCCCATTTTTGCACAAAAATTGTAATTTGCTCTCCTCCATCTTTCTATGTATGAATATACATTATTATTGGTTGAATATACCTAAAATGTTTTAATGAAGATAAATGAATAATGTGTGCATAAAATAAACAAGACTAAGTGGACTGTACAACAAAATAAAACTATTTTATGTGGTATTTCCTAATAGAGGCCAAATTTATATTCGGGCAGGCTGAAGGCTCATGCCTAATTTTTCAAACCAATCTCTGAAAGGATGAGAGTGGTTTATGTCCCGAAGTGAGGGGTCAGATTGCCATCATCTAGTTTCCCAATAGAAAATTAGGTGACGACTCCATTCTTCTGACATGCCCATGGCTTGTTTGTGTTCCTTTAAATCTGAAAAGAAGCTTTGAACATAGATTATGGTCGCAAATGCTCCCTTATTTGCACTACACCGAACTGAGAATGTCCTAGCAATTCTTCCTACAACAAACAAAGCATGCATTAAGTCAGCATTCATTGAAGCATCTTTAATATCCAACATAACAACTAAAATACAGTGTAGTATACCTACAATCTTCTCAATTATGGGAACCACATTGGGATGTGTTTCCCATCCTTCCTTTTTTGACCCTTCTTCCAAAGCTTATATCGATCACTAGGTGAATCCCAGTCTCCAAATTCTGTCCACTGGTGAAAAACATTTCAACCATTAGCTAAACATGAAGATTGTAGAGTAATGTGTTTCAAACAACTTAAAATAATATATAAATTGTTTCACAGGCTTTAACCTATGTACATATATAAGTAAACACTTTAGATTTGAGAAAGGGGAGCTTATATATCTTTAATTACAAAAGCAATTCATAACAAATACAATTCCAGTAAGAAACATAAATCATTCATTGATCTTTAATTCTGAAGGTATCTCCCCCACAAAAACTTTAATTCTTAAACAAGAAGAAAAGGAAACAAAAACCAAAAACTCATCAAATATCTGACCTTAAATCAAAACTGAAAATGTAAAAGAGTGAAACAAAACTGTAAAAGCAAAGAACATTAAACAGACAGAAATTAAAAGCATATTTTGAAATCATACTGAACTTGGATCTAGAAAGAGAAATTGAAACTAATCTCGATGGTTCTTCATATGAAAGAAAAGACACCCAAGAAGGCAATTTTAGAAGTCAGATCAATAACAAAAAAAAAATAATTGAATAAATAAATAGTACTTTGAAATTATTGGAGCTTCACTCAAAGCACCAAGACCAAGAATAACCAAATTTATAGGGCACGCATCATCCAATAACCTAGATCCTTACAACTCTTCAATTAGTCTTTACAAACTCTTCTACTCTTATTCAGATTCAGGCATGCCCTTCTTCAATGGAATCAATTTTTTCAATTTTAAATTTTTTGTTTTTAGTTTCGTTTTTTGATATGCTGATAACAAAATGGATGCTATGTTACTTAAACTGAAACAAAAAAAAAATTAAACAAATTTATGAAAGTAGTTTGGGAAATGTAATTTTATTTTATTTTTTCCAATTTAGTTTACACAATTTAGATCTAAAATTAATAGATAAATCAATTACCAAGCATAGGCTTCGAATATAATGTTTAACACAAATGTGACATGAAAAACAATTGATTTTTCTCATTTCTTCCTAATGGGAAGCATAGAAGACATACATGCATATATATAGCCAAAAGAAAAAGACAGAGCAAGAGAGAATTTTAGAACTTAAAAAAAAAAAGTCACTGTCTAAGCAAGCGATGTGGTTTTCCCAAAAAAAAAAAAAAAGAGACTTTATCTTTCAATAAGAAAAATAAATTCAAACAAAAGACAAAGATATCAAATGAAGAAAAATCAACCAATGTCACGGCTTTAACCAATCTATCAAGTCTCAACAGATGCACTCAAGTCATCAATTTTAACCTTGCATTTCAAGATGGCTAAGGAATTAAACATGTCCTTGAATTTATAGTCAATAACACTCCTAACAAATACAATCAAATCTAACCGCAAAATGAAAATTCCAGGTATCTTATCATCTAACCAGTGTTACCTTAATTTTAGCTTCGACCCAGAAAAAGGCTTACACAGCAACCTACAATCACCACATAAACAAATCATTCTATAGGATTATGGGCATAATAAAAGAAGTCAAGAAAATAAATTATGCTCGTAAAATACGAATTTATATTAACAGATGGTTTTGCTTTGTCTTAGTCAGTTTCAGCTTTCAAACAACCTTTCAAACCAAATCTAGTTTACTGCATGCACTTCCAGTAATTGTGTATTCGAATGAAAAAAAAAACCTTTAAAAAAAGAAATACGACGATTATTTCATAAAAGTCAACCCCAAAAAAAAACCATTTTTACGATTCCATCCAGAATAAATACAAAACAAGAAAACAAAGGAAATCAACAACACTATTCAGCCATGTCTCTAAAACAAAACACCCATAAGCCAAATTGAAAACCCTAGTCACCAGAACGCTAGAGAAGAAAGCGAATGATACCTTAAATTCAAAACCTAAGAAATAGCTTTCAATTCGATCTGAGAAATATGGGAAACCATTTTCAGTAGCCGACTTGAGACAAACGTCACAACAATCTAAGAAGCAACACATTTTAGCAATAACTGGGATTTTTCCTAAAAGGGGGAAAACAATTTGAGAAAAAAGAGAAATAGTGGGAGCACGTTTATCGATTAGAATATTGATTTGAGAGTAGAAACCAATGATGAGTAACCGAGCTTTGATAACTAGGGCAAAGGAGGGACAAATAAAACATCAATGAACTCGAAGCTTGGGATTTCAGCGATGATTTGACGCCAATGTGAGTGATTTTACAATTTTGAGAAGCCAGGGATTTTGGTATGTGAGAGCGACTTCGGTTCACACGGTTAGAGCAATGTTTAGCATAAAAGGAGGGAAACCACAATAGAAAAAAAAAAATAAAAAATAAAAAAAAGGAGAAATGGAGCCAAAGCCAAATTTGTATCGGGAGGGGAAAAGTCAATTTTTAATTGTAATTAAATATTTGTCACAATTTAATTGTGATAAATATTTCTTTAAAAAAAGGTGACAAATAATATAAAAAATGGGATTGACTTCCGCCAACGATAATATTTCTCACTTTTTTGGGAAACCGCCAAAAGTAAAAAGAAATCCAATGTGGCAAATATTAAAAAAATTATTGTAGTGCCGACTTTTAACTTAACTTGTTATCCGAATCCAACCTATTTAATCTGTTTTTTATCTTCAAGTTAGACAATTATGTGTAACACAATTTGTATAAATTTAAACATAAAACATAAATAATAGTTTATTAATTTAATATATAACAAATATTTTGAAATCTATTGAAATATCCAAATTTAATATAATACAAAAACATAAACAAAGTTTTGTACCCAAAGGTCCATCTAAAGTATATTTAAGACAAATAATTAAAAATGACTAATTATTGAATTATTTCTGAAAATGAAATTGGACATTCTATAAGTTCCTCCCTTGTGTTCTCTATCAAAACAAAATGTCATACTTGGACACACATAAGAAAAAATACAATAACTTTAGAATTTCATAACTGAAAAGTAAAACAAGATTGACAAAATAAAACAATTATGATAAGTTAATGCCTCCTATTAATCATCAAGAATAACAGTTGAGTTAGTACCTCCTATTAGTTATTATTTGTAATAATTTGTTGTATTTTAATATATTTTTTAATGTATCAAAAATAAATTTATTAAATTATCCTTAATATTAACGGGTAAAATGGTTTTTTATCGAATAAACCCAAACACGGTCTAATATCAAACGAGTTTTATCGTGTTAACCCCTTGACAATCTGATCCCGTAATATTAGATCCAAAATACGTTTTTATCCAATGGGTTCATGTCATCATGTTAATGGATCATATAGAATTTGCCAGGCTACCTCCAATTTCAAACCGTTGTTCAAAACTAATAAACAACATAAGAGTATTGTTGGCATTTCTATTTATGAAAATAATAAAATAATTTTTTTAAAAAAATTTAGTAACAAAGTATCAAATATAGCCATAAGCACTCTTCCTTTATCAATAATTTCTACAAATTTGATTTTTGCCATGTCTATTAATATTGGAGATGATACACCAAATATATATAATTTAAGATCCAAATGTTTGTATCATTTATCCAAGATTAGAATCCAACTATCCAAGTTGGAAAACGATGTTGATGTGTTGTACAAACGTATCATTTGTTCTAATTATCAAAATCTTTACTATGCATTATATTAGAAAATTTAAAAAAAAAAATTCTTCAAAAATGAATAAGGAACAAGCCAAATCTATATGGTTCAAGATTTTCTTTTTAACTTGATTGTGGTTCGAGTATCAGATCTTGGAATTCTAGGTTTGTAGTTTTATTTTTATTTCTATTTTTTTTGAATGTCTTCTTGGGTTTCGTGAGATGCTTTTCTACATTTCATGATATTATTGTTGTATTTATTTCGCATTTAGTGGATTACCATAAATCATTTTTCATCTGGATTATTTGTTGGTTAATGTCAAACATTAAGGAGCATAATATGAACTCATTGGTTTGTGATCACCGTTTAATAATGTGTTGTTTTAGTTGTGCTCATATCTAGAGTAGTGTGATTAGAATCAAGTCTAACCCGGTATGATTTATTGTGTACCCACTATGAGAGGGTCAATATGGTGAACTAATATCACATGGAAAGTCCCTGGCCCGCCAATATAAATATGTAAAGTGGCCCTATTCCACTTTACTTTTTGGAGAAAAGGGGCAAGGGTTAGAATCCCTTCCTTTGGCCTTTCTTTCATGCAAGAATCATGAGACCCACCATATATAAGGCAAAACCAACATCACCAACACTTTAAATGGCCAGTACATCCACTCCATGTTAGTGTTTGAATTTGTTTTTGCACATTAGAACTTGAAATAGAGTTGATCATATGGAGATGGGCTGTTTTGGATTCAACAATTTGTATCAGAGCCTGGATCGTACTCTACTCAAGCTTCTATGTGCATTTTGTGGCTCATCGAGTGATGTTCAATGTTGTTTTGCATTGTTAGCCATTGATTCACATCTATTTTTTCTCGGATTTCTCTTTTTGTTAATTTTTTGTATAAATTTATGTTTGATTAAGGTTGTTTATGGCATAGGTAAATTGATTATGCCATCGTCCCCAATTTTTATGGCTAAATTTGATGTTGAATTGAAATGGGTTGAAATTGGGTTAAATAACCTATTTACCAAGCTTTCGGGTAAGGAAGAAAGCTTCTCATGATTATAATGGAAAATTTTTTGCCCCCCTAAAGTTTTGCACTTTACAAAAACCCCTTACATTAAAATTTTGTAGAACCCCATTTTTGGTAATTTACATTTGATCCTTGGGTAGTTGAATCACATATAGACCCCCAAATTTTCTATGATCTCCGGGAGACCCAATTTTGAAGAATTAACTGAGGTCCACAATTTTTCTATAATTACAAAAGGACCTTCCGTTGATAAATTACATTAAGGTCCATAAAGTTTTACCCATTTATGGATATTATTTGGAGGTCCATATTTTCTGAATTATTTCCGTGCTCCACCCTAAAGAAAGTTGGTTTACAAAGATCTAGATATTGGGTACTAAAACCAATAATTTTGAATGGTTGTGCAGTCACTTGTCGTGGGGCCAATCATGATAAATTGTTTAGGTTTTATTAAAAAGAAATTTGGGGCCTAAATCAATTGTCTATATGGTGGATTACAATTTTTATTAAATCCATACAAGTGATGAAATTACCGTATCGGTTTGTCATTACTTGGTAGGATGTTTGGGGAGATAAAGAGATTGGTTGGGTATTTAGTACTTCTCATGATTTATGATTACCACGTCGGTATCGAGTCATGTTTATTCTTGTATTCAACTAATTCTACTTTATCAAGTTTGGAGAGTTTTCATTCGGTATAAAGAAAACTCTTGTATTTGCACATAGAACGAGTGGTAGGATATGTGATAATGAGAAATCTTACATGTTTTATAGTTTCACATGTGGTATCAGAGATGGATTTTGTATTTCCCATTCCAAGGCCTTTGAAGATATTTTTTGGTAATTCTGCAGCAATTGCTTCCTCTCATTGTACTAGGAGTTTTTCATGCTCCAAACACATAAATATTAAGTACTTGTTTGTAAGAGAAAGTGGCTCAATCTTGTATGTGCATTGAGCATATTTCAACAGCACTCATGTTGGGTGACCCATTAACTAAAGGTTTAGCTCCAAAGATTTTTCAGGAGCATGTAACTCATATAGGCCTGATAGAGTCATCCGTCGTATTATAGGAGCTCTGTGTATTATAATTGATTGCAACTACTAATGAAATCATATGATCTTTTGTTTATGGATTGCCATATATGATTGTGTACACATTTGGTTTATTATGGCATTTGTGATTGAGGCATTCAAGTTTGGTCTCAATTGGCATGATTGGATACATGGCATGGCATCATTTGATGTACAGCATCATAGGATGTGCGGCACTGTTGGATGTGCAATATTGTTGGATATATAGCATTATTGGATGCTGGCGCATCACTTGGTTAGATGTTTAGCATCATTTGGTTCAAATGCTTAACATCATTTTGTTAGATGACTGGATTTTATGGAAATGGGCATATTGATAAATTGTTAATGTCATTTCCATGTTAGACTTGCATGCTACTGCCTTAATCAACTTGTTTGTAAAATCTTTGTTATGGATTAAATATTCGGTCGGTGTTGCCATAGCTATGGAGGATGGTTTATGTTGTCCAAATAAGAGGTTGTTGTATTTATTTCATATTTAGTAAACTACCATAAATCATTTTCCATCTAGATTATTTATTGGCTAATGTCAAACATTAAGGAGCAGATTATGGACTCATATGCTTGTAATCACCATTTAATAATGAGTCATTTTGGTTGTGCCCATATTTGGAGTAGTGTGATTAGGATCAAGTGTAACCCAGTGTGATTTATTATGGACCAGTTATGGGAGGGTCAATATGGTAAACTACCCCACATATATAAATATGCAAAGCAACCCCATTCTAATTTACTTTTTGGAGAAAAGAGGTAGGGGGCAGAACCCTTTCCTTTGGCCTTTCTTTCATGTAGGAATCATGAGACCCATCACATACAAGGCAAAACCAACATCACCAACACTTCACATTGCCAATTCATCCACTCCAGGTTAATGTTTGAATTTGTTTTTTCTTAGAACTTGAAGTAGAATTGATCATATGGAGATGGGTTGTTTTGGATCCAACAATTATTGGATATATGCTTTTATAATTTAAGTATGTCTATACCTTGTATTTGAAAAAAATGGGTATTCTTGAATTAATGTAGAGAAAGGTATGAGAAAAGAAATTAAGGGAAAAAAAAGAAGAAATAAATTAAAGAGTCTTTTGTTTGGTTGTCAAGAAAATAATACTCATCTCCAACTTCTAGCCCTATAGCTAACGAAGGCCTTCGCCTTAAGCTTCAAAATTAACAAGGTCATGTGAGGTGAAGTGAGGTGTTTGGCAGGCTGGATGTCGGATATAGTATAGGTTTGAGCTGCTTTCAATTTTTGTCCTAATGGCATCACAGAGACACCTTCACCATATTCAAAGGTAACTAACTCTTCCCTCTTCTCTTACTTACATTTTACATTTGGTAGAAGTGTTTGATATTTATGCCCAACCATTTTTATTAATTCCTTCCTTTTAATTATGCTAAACTATAAATATATATATATATATATATATATATCTTATATGCTCAATTATATGCAAATTTCATAATTTGGGTTTTTGGCTAATCAATTGCTAGGAAATTAGGTAAATAAGAAGTTAGTTTGCTGCTATTGATAAATGATGTATGTTAAACTATTTGTATGATATAGAAAATTCACTTATCATACTATTGCATTTTGCAAACATCAACTAGAAGGAATGTAAGAAAAATGTCACACTTATGTAATATTTTCTTTAAAATATTATTTTATACCTTTTTGCAACTGAAAAGCTAAGACACATTTTTAAGCTGGATAAAAATTCCAACTCTCTATGTACACTTTTTCACTTTTCCTTCTCATCTCCGGGATTTTTCACCTAAACGTGAATCTCAAACTGGCTTGATTGTCGAAGGCTTAACACCGGTGAAAAATCTGGTGCACTCTGACTCTAATTTTGTTGTAGTAAGAGTATGACCTATAGAAAGGCTTGTAAACAGCTGATTTGAACAACTACAAGAGGAGTCTGGATTTGTGAACAGTCGATCGTGAGCTGTTGATTGAAGCAACTGTAAACAGAGTGGAGGTTTAGATTCATGAGCAAACAGTTGCAAGCTAATGCAAGGGAAGAGGAGGTGGAATGGTGATATAACATTTCAAACACCACGTAGTACTCAGAGGTCCTTTGGATGCCTGAATTTGAATAATTTGAAGAAGAATAAAGGAGATGAAACATGCTTGTAGGAGTTCAAAAACGATTAGGCTTGAGTAAATGCTTTTTTTGTTCATTTGGGGGCATAATAGTTATTAAACCTAGCTCTTCATCTATCGATTTGTGACACGTTCCTATTTTAAACTTATGACTATTGATTACACATATATATCCAATAGCTAAGATAATTGATGAGTTACCATCATCAATGCAATTATTTTTTTTATTTTTAATCTCAACCATTAGATAAAGTGAGATGAATAGTTATAAATTTGTATCTAGTTTTAAGTCAAGAAATTTAATTAAGATATCCTATTTTATATATATTTCTGTTAGTGTTGCCCCTCAAATCTTGGTAAATTTGGAGTCAAACCTAGGGACCTTCACTTCTGCATAAGAAATGTCGCACTCCTACATAAGAAATGTGCGCTCTTGCGCAATATTGGTAGAGATGTTGCACTCTTGTGCAAGGTGAGTTGTGCTCTTATGCAAGATTGGTGCTCCCGCTTAAGATTTGTTGTATCGCGGTGCAATGAAGAGGACAAGATGCTTCAGCGCTGGGCAGGGACCTTGCACTCCTACACAAGGGACATTGCACCGCTGCACAAATTTCGATTACTGTACGCTGCCTGGATGCTATTTAAAGGCTGTCTTTTGTATTTTGAGAGAGACTTCTTAATATTCTCTTATAAGGTTTCTAGGGAAATGTGAGGGCTAAGAAAAGAGTGTTTCTTAGTGAGAGAGAGTATTGTAAGCCTTGTAATCTTGTTTTTTTCATAGTGAAAAATCCTTCTACAGTCTTCCCGTGGATGTAGGCTTAGTTGGCCGAACCATTTAAATCTTGGTGTTATCTTTTGTTTATTTTTTCTTTTTTTGTTTGCTTGTTGTGGATTGATATCTCTATTATGCCTGATATTTTATAGCTCTTGGGTGGAATTGGTTGCCTGGATCCGTGGTCTGTCACAATAATTTGGTATCAGAGCCTTGGTTTAGGCTTGGCTTCACATACAACCTTTTCGTAAAAATTTTCAAGTGAGAAACAATGGCTTGAACCAAGTTTAAAATAAAGAAGTTCGATGGCAAATGTGACTTTGGTCTTTGGAAGAAGAAGATGAGGGCGATTCTTGTGCAAAAAAAAGTGCACAAAGGCTCTTGAATCAAAAATTGCCCTAAAGGAAGATCTATCTGAGGAGGAGAAAGATGAGATCATGGAGATAGCCTATATCACTCTCACTCTACTTGGCAGATAACATTCTGCGGCAAATTGATGGAAAGGATACTACAGCAAAGGTTTGGCTAAAACTCGAATCTTTGTATATGACTAAATCTTTGTCCAATGAGATATATCTCAAAGAGTAAATATTTGGGTTCAAGATAGATCTATCTAAGGCATTAGAAAATAATCTTGATGACTTTAAAAAGATTATGGTTAATCTTGCTAATGTTGATGAGAAGATTAGTAATGAAAATCGGGCAATTATTCTCTTAAACTCTCTACTAGATGATTTCAGGGAGGTTAAGTCTGCTATTAAATATGGCAGAGATAGTCTTGATCTGGATAATGTACTTGGGGCTTTGAGATCTACGGAGCTTCAGATTAGGACTAAGAGAAAAACTAAAAATAATGGGGAGGGTTTGACAGCGAGGGATAGATCTAAGAGAGAGCAAAAGGGCAAGGGTAAGTCGAGATCAAAGTCAAAATACAAGCAATGAAAAAGATGTTTTTACTATAAAAAGGAGGGTCATTTTATGTGTGATTATCCTTATTGGAAGAACAAAAAGGAGAAGAGAGTTACAGATGGTGATGCAACCGTGGGATCAATATCAGACTATGAAGGTGCACAGGTTATGACAATGTCAGACATGAGATTTGATGGTAAGTGGACTCTTGATTTAGGCTGCACATTCCACATGTCCTAGAGAGAATTTTTAGCTTCTTTTCAGTTAGTTGATGGGGGAAAGTTCTAATAGGGAACAATGTAGCTTGTGATATGGTGGGAATAGGTTGTATCAGATTTAGGATGTTTGATAGGACTATCAAAATTTTGAATGAAGTGAGGCATGTTCCTGGGTTAAAGAGGAACTTGATTTCCTTAGGCACGTTGGATAAAACAAGTTGCGAGTACAAGCCGTCATATGGAATATTACGTGTAACAAAGGGAGCACTAGTTGTTATGAAAGTCAAGATTCATAATGGCTTGTATGTGTTGCAAAAAGAAGTCTTAACTGGTGAACTAGCAGTCTAAAAGGCACCTGATAGGGATAAAACCAAGCTTTGGCATCAAAGGCTTGGTCATATCACTAAGAGAGGTTTGAAGCAACTGAGCAATCAAAGGTTGTTATGTGGTGATCAAGTGAGTGAACTTGAGTTTTGCGAGCACTATATCTTTGGGAAGCAATGTCGACTATGTTTCTCAATGGGTGTTCATACTATAAAGGGTACTATTGATTATATGCATTCAGATCTCTAGGGTCCAGCTAGTAAGTCGTCTCATGGTGGTAACAGATATTTCTTGTCCTTGATTGATAATTATTCTAGAAAGGTGTGGATTTACTTGTTGAAACATAAGAATAAAGCTTTTGAAAAATTTAGGCAGTGGAAAAATCTTGTAGAAACTCAGACTGGTAAAAGGGTAAAGAAACTTAGGACAAATAATGGGCTTGAGTTTTGTGGTCATGAATTTGATTCTTATTGTAAAGACCTTGGGATTATGAGGCATAAAATAGTTAGGCATACCCCCCAACAAAATGGCTTAATTGAGAGAATAAATAGGACTTTGGTGGAGCGAGTTAGGTGCATGCTCTCTAATCGGGAAAAGATTTATGGGTAGAAGCTATGAGTACGACAACTTATTTAGTTAGTAGAAGTCCTTCCACAGCTATCGATTGTAAAGAGAGTTAATTGACAACTTGAGAGTGTTCGGTTATACAGCATATGCACACATGAATGATGGGAAGTTAGAGCCTAGATCATTGAAATGTATCTTTGTTGGCTACTATTGTGGTACACGGCTCAAGGAGTGTCAAACCAATCATTAGCAAAGATGTTATCTTTAATGAAGATGAAATTCCAGATTGATTATACAGCATGGTGGAGTTTCTGGGATAAACAAATCTAAGGCAACTGGTTCAAAGTCGCAAACTGTTGGTTTTGAGATAGAACCTGTAAGCGCTGTTCGTCAACAAGTGATTGAGGATGCACCTAAGGCTGAGCAACAATAACACCACAACCAGATTATAGATTAGTGAAGGACAGAGAAATGAGGCAGATCAGACCCCTAGAAAGGTATAGATACTCTGAATTAATGGCTTATGCTTTAAATACAACTAATGCGATTGATGGGAATAAGCCACTTACATACCTTGAGGCCATGAGTTGTGATGAGTCCATCCAGTGGAAGAGGCAATGTTAGATGACATAAATTCTTTGAAGAAGAATAAGACATGGGAGATCATAGAAAAGCCTGAAAAGCAAAAGCTTGTTGGCTGTAAATGAATATTCAAATGCAACAAAAAAATGTCAGGTGAGAAGCCTAGATACAAGGCTAGGTTAGTGCCTAAGGGTTTTACACAATGTGAGGGGATTGATTACAATGAAATCTTTTCTACACTGGTGAAACACACGTCGATCAAGGTTCTTGTATCACTTGTGGCTTGTTTGATCTTGAGCTTGAGCAAATCGATGTCAAAAACTGCATTCTTGCATGCTGAGTTAAAAGAGAAGATCTACATGAGCTAGCCTGAGGGATTTGAGCTTCAACGTAAAGAACAACCGTTGAAAAAATCATTGTATGATTTGAAGCAAAGTCTTAGACAGTGGTATCTTTGGTTTGATACATTCATTATGGGTAAAGGTTTATCGAGGAGTTCCTATAATAGTTATGTTTATTATAGAGGGACTACATGTCTGGATATAATCTACTTGCTCTTATATGTTGATGATATGCTCATAGCTAACAAGGCAATCTCAAAAGTTTAAGACTTATTGGAGTTGTTGCAGACTGAGTTTGATATGAAAGACTTAGGGTAGGCTAAGAGGATATTGGGAATGGACATTCATAGAGATAGAGACAAACGTACACTTTTCTTGTCTCAGAAGAACTATCTTGAAAAAGTCTTGCATCAGTTTAACATGGATGGTGCAAAGGCTATTGGTGTACCATTGGCAACACATTTTAGACTCTCATCTAATCAGTGTCCCAAGACATATGAGGAGAAACTTCAAATAGACAGGATTCTATACGCGAACGCAATTGGGAGTGTCATGTACATGATGGTGTACACTCCTCCAGATATTGCACAAGCTGTGTTAGTTGTTAGTAGGTTTATGACGAATCCGGGTAAGGTTCATTGGGAAGCAGTAAAATGGTTGTTGAGATACTTAAAAGGATCAATCAGTGGAGGATTGATGTTTGGTCGAATGGAACAAGAAAGAACAATTTTGGAGGGCTTTGTTGATATGGATTATGTAGGGGATCTTGATAAAAGGAGGTCTCAAACGGGCTACGTGATCACATTTGGTGGAGGATGTATTAGTTAGAAAGCTCAGTTGCAATCCATTGTTGCTTTATCAACCACAGAGTCTGAATATATATTTGTCATCAAAGCTATAAAGAAATCCTTGTGTTTAATGGGTTTGGTAGCTGAACTTGGAGTATCACAAAAGTCTATGACTATGTTTTGTAAGTATATATTTGTAGTTTTTGTATCTTTTGAATTAACTCCATCTTAATTTTGGTTTTTATTATAAGTTTGATAAAATAGGTATAACTTTCTATGTATGAATCAGAATGGTACAAATCTTGATTTGTTGGAAAGCTGATTAAATTATCTACAAGATTGTATTTCACAAACATCATCAAATTCGGGCTCTTAGTAGACCAAAAATGGGCTTGAAGTGAACCCATCTACAGTTTCAATCCAGCTTAACCATGCCTCCATATTTTGACCATCTCTCTTGATATATGTATCCAAATCATATGAATTAAGATGTTCTAGAAACCTAAGAGAAATATCTACAACTTTCATGAAGATATGTAATCAAAATTTTAGATAATTCAGTGCCAAAATCGGTGGTCAAAATCGGTGCACATGATTATCCAAATTATCAACAAGATATTTTATAATTGTACCATTATAATTTGACAAGTTTGCCCCTAGATGTATCTATAAATAGAGGTGTATTGTGACCCATTAAAGCATCTTAGCTTTGGCTGGGATCTCTTGTTATTGTGTTTTTCTCTTTTGTGTTTTAATGTTATTAATAAATCTTCTTTTTCTTGCAATTTGTTTTCTTTCTTTTATAATGTCTTGCTAAATTCTCTCTTGCTAAGGTGAAATGGTGAACCCTTGATATGAGAATAAGTATTTCCTAACCCTTGACATATGCTTAATAATCATAATCTTTTATTATTTATTTTATATGATTTATATTTATTTTTCTTAATCAATCTTAACACCACTCGTAAAGTGGAGGTCTTGATCCATTGTAGAAAATCCTTGGTACATCAAATGCTTGGATCTTTTCTAGATGTTGTATGGTTCTTCCTTATCGACATAAGTCTAGTTAGGAACCTTGATTTGTTGTAGACATATGGTGATTGGCACATTGGATGCTTGAACCCATTTACAAGAAGTGGTATAAAATTGATAATGAAACAGATATAATTCATATAGATAAAATAGGCTTAAATAACATACCTTCCGATTGAACCTCCATGATGTGTGGATTCCAATTGAGTTATAATTGAGTTAATTATCCTTATTTGATATATCAAGGGCGAATCCCATAACCTTAGCTTTCATTATTATTGTGTTAATTCATCTTACTTGTGTAATTTAAGTATTCTTGTTTATTGTTTATGAACTTGTTCTTTTATTTGCTATTGTAGGTTTTATCTCTTACTTCCATTGATGGTTTTACCACCTTTTATTTTTGTTTTACTTTTGAATGGTTGGTAGTACAGCCTACTACCTTTACTTTTATTTGTTAATATCATCTTCTCATTTGTTTACATTATTCATATCTTATTCTCTCGTTCTATAGTTTGTACCGCTAAATCCCTTTCCTCGTTGATCGACTCAGGTCTTACCATGCTTATTACTTTGACACTCCTATACTTGAGAGATAATCCTATTTTTGGATGTGCCAAGTTTTTGGCGCTGTCGTCGGGGAAGGTAAAATTTGGCATGCAAAATTGTAAGTATTCTCTTTTCTCATTTTAGATCTTAATTTTTCTCGTATGTTCATTTTTTCTTTTCTTTTCTTTTTCAAATTTACATGAAAATTTGGCTACGCACATCTAGTGGTAGACTTGTTAGGAAAACATCATCTTCCTTAGAAAACATAGCTGACAATCAAGTGGAAAGGTTCATAGATGAAGGGGACAATCATTCCCAACAAAATGACCAAAATCCAACCAAGAACCCTTAGAGATTATAAGAATCCGGTAAGGACTAGTGCACCATCTTGTGTAATTTCTCCTTCCGATACAATCTATTTCAATTTCAAACCGAGTTTCGTTCGACTTTTACCCATATTTCATGGCCTTGATATGGAGAACCCATATTCACACTTAAAAATCTTTGAAGAGGTGTGTAACTCCTATAGTGAACCAAATTGTAGCATAAACACCATAAGATTAAAGTTTTTCCTTTTTTTTTTAAAAGATAAAGCTAGAACATGGCTACAAATTTTGAGGTCAAGTTTCATCAGTTCATAGGATAAGATGAAACAACAATTTTTGAAAAAAAAATTTCCTACCCATAGAACAAGTTCTCTTAAAAAAAAAATCACCACTTTCACTCAAAAACAAGGAGAAACCATTTACCAATGTTAGGATAGGTATAAAGAATTACTTAATACCTGCCCTCACGATGGTTTTGAAATTTGGAGAATAGTTGCACACTTCTATGAAGGGTTAACACCTCAATATAGGCAACTAATGGAGCTAATGTGTAACGGACAATTTGGAGATAAAGACCCTAATGAGGCAATTGACTACCTAGATTCATTAGTAGAAAGCCCAAAATTGGGACACTACTAGCACCTATGAGGTACCAAGCAAATCCCCACCCTCGACATCTAGTAGAGGCATTTACAACCTTAGGGAAGACCATGACCTTCAAGTCAAATATGCATTCCTAGCTAGAAAAGTCCAGGCTTTAGAAATGAAAAAAAAAAGCAGTCAATTGAATTCTATACAAGAAATTATCTGTCATGTTTGCAATGATAATGACCATCCTATTGATGAGTGCCCAACTTTGTCTGCCTTTAGAGAATGTCTCCATGAACAAGCCAATGCCTTGAACACCTTTAAAAGGCCGAATCACAATCCATACTCACAAACCTACAATCCTGGTTGGAGAAATCATCCGAATTTTAGTTGAAAAAATGACAATCATGCTCAATCTTCACAAGTCATTTTTCAAACACATCAAAATTTTCAAAATTCTCATGATCATGCATATGCTCCTCCTCCTAGGAAGGACCTTGAAGAAACATTGCATTCATTCATTACAAAGCAAGAGACTTTCAATAGTTAAACTGCTCAAACATTAGCAAATTTTTCAGACACTCTTGCAAAATTTGCATCCACATTTAGCATTCAAGAAAAAGGAAAATTTCCTTCTCAAACATTGCAAAACCCCAAAGATCAATCTAACTCAAATGCGAAGAGTTCAAGTAACCATTATGTGCACCAAGCTAAATCGATCATGACTCTTCGCAATAGTAAGGTTGTTAAAAAACACATTCCTAAACCTTACGAGAAAGAAGAAAAATCGATCTCTAAAGGCCAGGAAGAGGTTACCAAACCAACACGTTGCAAAGAAGGAACCAAATCCCCACCTGTGCCTCTATTTTCTCAAGCATTAGCCACACAAAAGAAGCCAACTCACAATTCTAAAATCCTTAAAATTTTCAAACAGGTAAAGGTCAACATTTCCTTGCTCGATGTGATCAAACAGGTACCTTCTTATGCAAAAATTTTTGAAAGAATTGTGCACTGTGAAAAGAGAATTGAATGTGAAAAAAAAAGGCATTTTTAGCCGAGCAAGTAAGTGTTATTCTTCAAAACAATAATATAGTGAAATATAAGGATCCAGGTTGTCCTACAATTTCATATATTATTGGAGATCTTAAAATTGAACAAGCTTTACTTGATCTTGGTGCTAGTGTGAATTTGCTTCCATACTCGATTTTTCAGAAACTCAATCTAGTGAGTTAAAACCAACTTCTGTGACTCTTTTGCTTGCTGATAGATCAATTAAAGTGCCAAGAGGAGTAGTAGAAGATGTGTTAATTCAAGTCGATAAATTCATTTACCCAGTGGATTTTATCGTCTTGGATACATAACCAGTGGAAGTATATAATTCGATTCCTAATGCTTTGATTAATTGTAGGAATGGAAGTCATGAAGCTATCATTCGGGAACATGACATTGGAACTTAACGTTTTTAATATTTGCAAACAACCACATGAACAAGATGATGAAATTGAAGAGGCTAATATGATGGAAACTATTGTGGAAGACCATATCTAAAAAAGGAGTTCTTCTGACCCTTTGGAAACATGTTTAGTCAATTCATAAGAATCAAGTACGGAACTAGAGTTTGATCTTTCTGATATATGTTCTTTACTGGATTGTGTAGAGGTGATGAAAAAAATGCTCAAAACCATGATTCGAAGAATTAGGGCAAATGAATGAAAGCAAGGAAGAGGAAGCTCCCAAGTTAGAAATGAAGCCCTTACCTGAAGGACTAAAATACGCATATCTTGGGAAGAATCAGACATATCCGGTGGTAATTTCTTCATCCCTCACAAGCGAGCAAAAAGTTAAGTTGATAAAAGTGCTTAAAAGGCATAAAAATGCAATCGAGTGGACTTTAAAAGACATTAAAGGCATTAACCCTTTGATTTGTACACGTAGAATACATTTAGAAGAAAGTGCCAAAGCATCCTAACAACTCCAAATGAGATTAAATCCTCACATGAAAGAGCTCATTAGAGCTGAAGTTCTCAAACTACTTGATGTGGGAATTATCTACCTTATTTCTGATAGTAAATGGGTAAGCCCTACACAAGTGGTACCTAAGAAATCTGGCATTAAAGTAGTCAAAAATGAAAAGGGTGAATCATTACCAACTCGAGTCTCATCTAGTTGGAGGATGTGCATTGATTATAGAAAATTAAATGCTGTCACCAGAAAAGACCATTTTCCCTTATCATTCTTGGACCAAATTCTAGAAAGAGTAGCAGGGCACTCCTACTACTGCTTTCTTGATGGATACTTAGGCTATTATCAAATTCCCATTGCACTTGAAGACCAAGAAAAGACCACATTCACATGCCCCTTCAGCACTTTTGCATTTAGAGAGATGCCTTTTGGACTTTGTAATGCCCCAGCTACTTTTCAAAGATGCATGTTCAGCATTTTCAGTGACATGGTTGAGCATTGTTTAGAAGTTTTCATGGATGATTTAACTATCTTTGGAAAATCTTTTGATAATTGTCTTGAAAACTTAGAAAAAGTCCTAAAGAGGTGTGAAGAAAAAGGTCTTATTTTGAATTGGGAAAATTGTCATTATATGGTTACTTTGGGAATTGTCTTAGGTCATGTGGTGTCTTCCAAGGGAATTGAACTGGACAAAGCAAAAGTAAAATTAATTTCCCATTTACCTCTACCAAAAACAATCAAAGAAGTCCGTTCATTCTTAGGGCATGCTAGATTTTATAGGAGGTTCATGAGAAATTTTAGTGTTATATCTAAACCTCTTTGTAACCTCTTAATAAAAGATACTTCTTTTGAATGGACTCAAGAATGTCAAAAAACCTTTGATAAGTTAATTGGACTTTTAACGACTGTTCCAATTATGCAACCTCCTGATTGGTCCTTACCTTTTGAATTGATGTGTGATGCGAGTGACTATACTGTTAGTGCTATCTTAGGACAAAGAAGAGAAGGTAAGCCTTATGTAATATACTATGCAAGTAGAACTTTAAATGATACACAAATGAATTACACAACAACTGAAAAAAACTACTTGTAGTAGTGTTTCCATTGGACAAGTTTCGATCTTATTTAATTGATTCTCTAACGTTTATTTACACCGACGATGCTGCTGTAAGATATTTAATGTCTAAATAGGATGCAAAACCTAGATTGATACGGTGGATCTTATTGCTCCAAGAATTCAGCATTACAATAAAGGATAAGAAAGGAGCTGAAAATGTCTTTGCAGACCATTTGTCAAGATTAATGACAGAGACATTAATTAAAATTTCACCAATCAATGATTCTTTTCCTGATAAATTTTCATTCTCCGTTGCTGCGGTACCTTGGTTTGCTAACATTGTAAATTTTCTTGCAACAGGAGAAATGTCACCTCATTGGAATGCTCAAAACAAAAGGAAGTTTTTGACCGAGGTGAAAAATTTTTATTGTGATGATCCATATCTATTCAAATATTGTCCGGACCAAATAATTAGAAGATGTATTCCCAACAATGAGGTAAGTACTGTCATTAATTTTTGTCATTCTGAAGCATGTGGAGGACACTTTTTATATAAAAAAATAGCTGCTAGAATCTTGCAATGTGGATTTTATTGGCCAACCTTATTTAAAGATGCACATGCATTTTGCAAAACTCATGAAAATTGTCAAAAATTGGGATCCATTTCAAAATGAAACATGATGCATTTGAATCTTGTTGTTGAAATCTTTGACTGTTGGGGTATTGATTTTATAGGACCTTTTCCACCATCATTTGGTTTTGTGTACATTCTTGTTGCAGACTATGTTTCAAAATAGATCGAGGCAATTCCATGTGGAAACAATGATCACAAAACAGTTATCAAATTCTTGAAAGAGAATATCTTGTGTAGATTTGGAATTCCTCGAGCCATTATTAATGATGGGGTTACACATTTTTGTAACAAACCATTTGAAACTCTAATGAAGAAATATAGAATAACTCATAAAGTTTCTAACCTTATCACCCGCAAACAAGTGGACAAGTTGAATTAGCTAATAGAGAAATAAAACAGATATTAGAAAAAACGGTTAACCCAAACCGTAAAGATTGGTCTTTAAGACTTAATGATGCATTTTAGGCTTATCGAACTGCTTTTAAAACATCATTGGGAATGTCTCCTTATATATTAGTTTATGGAAAACCTTGTCACTTGCCTGTGAAAATTGAGCATAATGCTCATTGGGCCATTAAAACATTTAACACAAATTTGGATGATGCTTGCAAGTTACGTAAACTCCAACTGGGTGAACTTGAAGAAATCAGGAATGAGGCCTATGAAAATTCTAAAATCTACAAAGAAAAAATGAAGGTTTTTCATGACAATCCATTGTTAGAAAATATTTTGAACCTTCACAAAAAGTTCTTTTGTATGATTCAAGATTGCATTCATTTCCTAGTAAACTTTGGTCTCGTTGGACTGGGCCTTTCATTGTCAAAAATATTTTTTCTCATGGAGCTGTTGAAATTGAGAACCCAAAGAATGGTAATGTTTTTAAAGTTAATGGACAATGGTTAAAACCATTCTTTGAAAATTTTGATCAAAATGAAGAGTCCATTGTTTAATTGATTCTTTTTAAGTATTTGATTTTTCCCGGTTAAGTGGCGGATACGGTACTCCGTGACTTTTAAAGTCGGTTTTTTAGTTCCCTAAAAACTATTGCTCACCTTGCATTCATATTCTTTTCTTCTCTCTCATTTTCTTAACATGGATACCATTCTCTCAAATCTGCACACACGTTTTCCCTCTCTTCCTCAAAATGATTTCCTTAAAATTTACAAAGCTCGCACAGAAAGACTAAGAATGTTGATGCGCAAGGGTATTCTCGCTGATTTGAGATGGCTAATTGAAGCCAAGGTTCGATTTTTTTGTGAATTTTCAGATAATCTAGTTTCTCACATGCCAAGTTTGGGGAAAAGCTCTTACGCCAAAAAACGAAGAGCGAAAAGGTAACAAGTTTATCACAAATGTGCAAGATGGACTTGTAACCAGCGTTGCCGCTTCTTCGGATATTTGTCTAATAATTGAGAGGATAAGCTACAATTCATCAAGAATGGACTGAGTGGGGAGTATTTGGATAATATCCAATTGACTCTTGAAATGTATTCTTGTGAAATTGTGCAGCATGAAATTTTAAAATTATGGACACAATTTCGAGAAGAACAGGAACATTATAGTCTCGGGAATCTGACTCAAAACGACCATATTTGCCAGTTTATAAGAAAACTAGATAGGAAGCATATCCCCAACTCATAGAAGGTGTTCAAGCCATTTTTGAATGTAAAACCAGAGGAAAGATGTGAGCCAAAGTTAAAACTATCTGTACATATGCATGTGTGCTATCATTTTTTAATTTTAATACCTTATAACTGTCATTTTTGAATTTATATCTTTTGGTTAACTTGTGCATTTATGTTGTCTTATTTCTATCTTTTTTTTTTTGAATTTCTATACTTTATTATCAAACTTTTTCAACAAACAGTCGAGCTACCTATATAGATGTCATCATTAGAATACCTTTTTGCACTCCACAAATATGACATCTCTTGTTCTTCACTTCATACGTATAGTTAGAGAATTGCATACACACGGAGGGAACCTCAAAAAGTCGAATCCAAAAGATAAGTTTATTATGTGGATCTGAACCTGGAAAGAAAGATTCATATGGTTTATGGGGGAAGTAGCCTCGGGTTAATGGGTTGTGTGTCAACAGCTGCACTCGTAGGAGGAGGTCAAGTTTTAGGTGTTATTCCTAAAGCTTTGGCTATAGAAAGCATCATTGGGAAAATGGTTAGGAATGAGTTATAGGTCTCCTCTATGCATGAATGCATAGCATATATGCTTATTAATTCAGATACCTTTATTGCTTTACTAGATGGCTTTGGTACTCTCGAAGAAATTTTTTAAATTGCCTCTTGGGCCCAATTGAATCTCCACCAAAAACCCATAGGTTTGTTGCATGTTAAAAATTTCTTTGATCATTTGATACATTTTGTTGATTTAGTTATAGAACAAAATTTTATCCCTCATTTAGTGCGAGAGATCCTTATTTC
This sequence comes from Boswellia sacra, assembly GCA_013180625.2. NCBI lineage: Eukaryota > Viridiplantae > Streptophyta > Magnoliopsida > Sapindales > Burseraceae > Boswellia > Boswellia sacra. Next base: position 51,956 of record SNVD02001233.1, on the reverse strand, counting down.
TGCCACTACTGCTAGTGAATTACTTGACAAATTACAAACAGTCGAGTATGAACCTGACCCAACAATAACTCAAATTAATTGGTCAGGGGGACTAAACAAAAAGTGTAAATTGGATCTGAATCTCTGATTGTAATTTTTCTTGTCTTTTATTTTATTTGTAACATTTTATTTTATGTGTCTTTCAAGTCATCTCTTTTGAATAACTGAAGCTTCAGGTAATGTCTCCTATACTTTATCTCTCTACATTTAAACATTGAGGACAATGTTGGGGAAGTTAGTAGACATAAGTGTGTCTTATATTTTCTTCTTGCAAAAAAAAAAAACGAGTTAGTAATTAGATTCAGAGCGCGGTGTAAGGAGTTTAAATCCTCTTGAGATGCATTCTCGGTCAAGAATGGCAGAGTAAAGAGGGTCATTTTAAACTCTTGAAACCCATTCTAACTAATTTATCATTTTGTTTTGATTTTGCACTTTCGAAGACTCATTTTAACTAACTTGATATTATTTAGTTTTGATTTTTGAATTTTATAACGAGGATGTCTTATTCATTTCACTTTTAATTATTCAAATCTATGAACTCTCACAACCTTATCATTTAAAAAACAATTTGCTCATGTACTCATTAAGCAAGTATTGATGAACGTTTCTTCACACACACATATACTTTGATGCATGATTATGGGTTGCAAAATGAAATGTTGCAATATTTAAGTTCTTTTGTTTTGTTTAGGATAACAACAAAAGGAAAGGGAAAGTAAAAAAGAAAAAAGAAAAAAGAAAAAAAGTGAAAGCAAATACAAAAAAAAAATAATTATGGATGAGTTTGGTCTCATAGCCTCCTTAATTCGAGCAATTAAGCTCGATGGGTGCCTCAACATCTAATACCCTAAGACCAACCGGTTTGGGAGCTATTGGCCCAAAGCTCGTTACATGGATTAAGTAGAAAGCTTAATGGGATTGAACATTGCACTATCCACAAGTTTCTACGCAAAAATAAAGCATCGACAACCCTAGTCGTTAAGCTCATAGGGGCGTCTTAACACCTAATACCCTAAGGCCAACTGGTCTGAGAGTCATTTAGCCTAAGGCTCGCTACATGGGTTAAAGATGCATTGTTTTAATATATATATATTGATTAATGAATGTCTCCTACCCAAGAATATTAGCCTTAACAAATTTTAGAACCGATACAGCTTCTTTTTAATAAGCCCCATAGTCATATGTCGACTGAACACAAAAAGAAGGTTTGTTAATATCTTGATTGAAGGGTATATGATTCTTTAAAAAAAAAAGAAAAAAATCAGCTGAGAGTTTGTTTATTTGGATAGAATCAAGGAGAGTACAATAATGACCACATTTGATGTAAAATTCTATAAATCACTTCTAAATAATAAAGCTTAAATTGCTATGGACTAGCAATAAGCTAGTTGGGGGTGTGATGAACGCTTAAATATGTACAATTAATAAGATCTTAATTCATCATATTGTATTAGTAATGTCATTAAATTCCTCAACTTAACCATATTTGCAGTCTTTACTTCTTTTGAATTAACTTCATCTTAATTTTAGTTTTTGTTATAGGTTCGGTAAAATGGGAATAACTATCTATATATAGATCATAATGGTGCAAATCTTAATTTTTTGGAAAGCTGATTAAATTATCTACAATATCGTATTTCACAAGCATAATCAAATTTGGGCTTTTAGCTGACCAAAAAAGGGCTTGAAGTGAACCCTTCTGCAGTTTCAGTCCAGCCTGACCATGCCTCCGTATTTTGACTATATCTCTTGATATACGTATCCAAATCATATGAATCAAGATGTTCTAGAAAGCTAAGAGAAATGTCTAAAATTTTATGAAGACATGTGATCAAAATTCTAAATAATTCAATGTCGAAATCGGTGGTCAAAATCGGTGCATAGGATGATCCAAATTGTCAACAAGATATTTTACAATTGTCCTTTTATAATTTGACAAGTTTGCCCCTGGATGCATCTATACATAGAGGTGCATTATGATCCATTACGGCATCTTAGCTTTGGCTGGGATCTCTTGTTATTGTGTTTTTCTCTCGTGTTTTAATGTTATTAATAAATCTTCTTTTTCTTGTAATTTGTTTTCTTTCTTTTATAATGTCTTGCTAAATTCTCTCTTGCTAAGGTGAAATGGTGAAACCCTTGATATGAGAATAAGGATTTTCTAACCCTTGACATGTGCTTAATAATCATAATCTTTTGTTATTTATTTTATATGATTTATATTTATTTTTCTTAATCAATCTTGACACCACTCGTAAAGTGGAGGTCTTGATCCATTATAGACAATCCTTGGCACATCAAATGCTTGGATCCTTTATCAATGTTGTATGGTTCTTCCTTACCGACATAATTCTAGTTAGGAACCTTGATTTATTATTGATATATAGTTATTTGCACATTGGATGCTTGAACCCACTTACAAGAAGTGGTCTAAATATTGATAATGAAACAAATATAATTCATATAACTAAAATGGGCTTAAATTGACATAACTTTCGATTAGAACCTCATTGATGTGTGGATTCCAATTAAGTTATAATTGGGTTAATTATCCTTATTTGATATATCAAAGGCGAATTCCCTAACCTTAGCTTTCATTATTATTATGTTAATTCCTCTTACTTGTGTAACTTAAGTATTCTTGTTTATTGTTTATGAACTTGTTCTTTTATTTACTATGGTAAGTTTTACCTCCTACTTTCGTGGATGGTTTTACCGCCTTTTATTTTTGTTTTACATTTGAATGATCGGTAGTACTGCCTACCATCTTTACTTTAATTTGTTAATATCTTCTTGTCATTTATTTACATTATTCATATCTTATTCTCTCGTTTTATAGTTTGTACCGCTAAATCCTCCTCCTCGTGGATCGACCCCGGTCTTACCGGGTTTATTACTTTGACACTCCTATACTTGGGAGATAATCCTATTTTTGGATGTGCCATTTGGCATGATCATTGTGGTTATTGATCGATTTTCCAAGTACACAACCTTCAACCCAGCCCGTAAGGATTGCATAGTAGAGGAAACTACTAGGTTCTTTTTCAAACAAGCGGTGAAGTATTAAAGGTTGCCATAGACAATTGTGAGTGATTAGGATCTACAATTTACCAAAAGGTTCTAGACGAAGTTGTTCAAGCTCAGGAGATCGATTCTACACTTTCCTACAAGCTTCCACCTGCAGACGGATGGACAAATTGAAGGGTGAACGCTCTCCTGGAGCTATATTTGTAACATTTTGTGAGTGCTAAGTAGGAGGAGTGAATCAACCAACCAAAGTCCATTCGAGCTAGCAATGGGTTAGCAACTTCTCACACCACATACACTTAAGACAGGCTATGCAAAGAGAAGTCCTATAGCATTCAAGATTGATAAGTCCTAGCATGAGTAAGTGGACATTGCGAGGGCTTACTTAGAGAAAGCAACCAAAAAGATAAAGAAGTGGGTGGACAGTAGGTGAAGGCTCATGAAGTACAATGTTGGTAACTTGATGCTTTTCAAGTTACTTCCAAAACAACAAAATTGGTCGTAGTCAATGCACAAGGGACTACATAGATGTGAAGGACTATTACCTATAATTAAGAAGGTGGGCAGTGTTACTTACATAGTAGAGACACCTTTAGAATTAGACTCCATCTAGTCTTCCATCTAAGTTATTTGAAGCCTAATCATAAGGACAAGGAAGACATGACAAGGAGCAAGCCCAAGAGGATACCTATATGCACTAAAGTCTCGTATGACAAGGAAGTCGACCGCATTATCACGAATAATGCATTGATCAAACCATACTCCGAGTTGTGAGTGCTTAGTGATATGGAAGGGACTTCCTGAGAGTGAGGTAAGTTAGGAACCTAAAATTTTCATGTGGCAATTTGAAGATAAGATTCATGAGTTCTTCGAGGACTCGACTAGGGCATCATGGAATTAGATGAAGGAGGATATCAGGCCTTATGTAATACAACCTGAGAGGTGCATGAATGAGCACCAAGGAAATGAATTTTGGGCTAAGTGTGATAGTGATCTAGAATCCTCATGACATAAGGAATTCGATGGCACATAGAATAGGCATGTTGTTTCATAAATTTTTGAAAGCTTCTAAGACATTTCAAAATGTTCCAAAAGCATCTAGAAGATTTTGGAAAGTTTCAAAAGCACATGAAAGATGCAAGAAGATCCTTGAAGTATTCAGAAGACTCCAAAAGGTGATGGAAGACAGTAGAAGTCTACGAAAGGTTTTGGAAGTCCATAGATCTTTCTGATGTCTAGGGTTTTCTAGTAATATATAGTGTTGTGTAGACATCTCTAGGCTTTCTTGGAAACCAAGCAAGCTTGTAAATATCTTAGGGAAGGTTCTATTATACCAATAGTGTATTGACAAGTGGCGTAATGCTAACCACTGATTGAGGAGGTGCAAGCCTATATATATTTATGCCATCATTTGTAAAGGATAGATGTCTCTTTGGAGAATCAAGTCTGGCACACTAACCCTTACGCACCTCTATTGTACATATGTGTTATAAAGCAATAATACATATACATTCTTTTACTTTTTCTTATCTCCTTTGATCTCACTTGGCATCTTTAAGGATTTAAGGCTTACTTAGGTGCACTTGAAGACGTTTGCATACCTATGGCCTTATAATCTAAGTAGGAAAGCAATACACTCATGACATTAATCACTCAAGCATCGCAACTCCATATGCCTTGTTGTTCTCTAACATCAATTATGTACCGGACAAGCCAAGCCACTAAGCCATCAAATTGTAAAAGCCAAGTCTTACGCATTGGGATGTTGCAACAAAAGTATGAACTATAAGACTTATGCCACACTACTTATATTTATCAAATCAATATTAATGATAGCATGTGTAAGTCTGTTGGCTGATTTGGATGGCCTTGTTAGATGGGAATGCCTACATAAAGGCATTGTTAGAGCATGTTTAAGATACAATTTTGGAAGCTCTGAATGCTTAGTGCTTATTTGCACTTTCTTCTCCAAATATTTGAGTTCTTACATTTACACCCTTTTAGGTATTTACATAATACGTTATCAGCATGATTAACTCTTATTTTTATGAGTATGCTCTGTGGTTACACTTTATTGTATCTTTCACATCAAAAAGTAAAACTAATATATTTTCTTCTTGTTATTTTGTTGTTGTAGAAGTTGAAAAAATGATTCAAAAGAAAAGACAAAAAAAAGTTATGGAACATTTAAAAAAGGAAACAAAAAAAGATATGAAAGATGCCTAATATTGCAAGCTTTCAGTTTGTGTATAACATGGGCCAGAAGCGTCAAAAATCATTTATGGGAAATAAATCTAGAAGACACAATCGAGGAAGAATATCATACTTCTGTACAAGGTAAGGCAAAAGCTTTGAAATTTCTTCTTCATCATTTGAATGAAAAATTGCAAGTCGAATATCTTAATATAGAAGACCCACTAATTTTACAGAAGAGCTTGGAAGAGAGATTTCATCACCAATTACATGTTATGATTCCTTAAGCTCAACAAGATTGGAACGATCTACGTTTTCAAGATTTCAAGACGGTTGCTGATTACGATTTAACACTTTTCAAAATTAGTTCATGGTTGAAACTTTATGATCAAGAAGTGATCAATATAAATAAAATTGACAAGACTCTGTCAACATTCCACTCTTTAAATATCGTTCTGTATCTCAAGAATGTCCTTTCAAAAGATATTCTGATTTGATCACATGCTTGTTGGTTGCTAAAAGGAACAATGAAATTTTACTATAGAATTATTAATCACGTCCAATTAGATGACTACCGATTCTAGATATTAATGCTAACACTTACAAGAATGACAATCGCAACCAAGAAACATGGACGATGTCGAGGTTGAGGTCGAGGTCGAGGATGAGGATGAAGAATGAAGGCACATAAATCGTATGAGAGATGGTGACAACTCTTCTGACCATCAAAACAAGAAAGAAGACCATCAAAAGGTAAAAGATTTTCAAGATAAGAAGAATGGAAGAGAGAAGATTACGATATTAGGAATCCTAGAGGCTAGGTAGAATAATTTCACGATAGGTAGAACTCCTTTGAAACTCAACGAATTGGGCACCAAGGAATTTTGATTACTTATGTCTATGATGGCTTCATAAAGCTTTCTACACCACTTTAATTCTTGGGTATGACTGTAGAATTAATCTGAACAAGACGAGTAGGTTTTTGACTTCACTGGACTTAATTATAGAACTATTATGCAATTAAAGAAAACAAGCAATGAAGCTAGAAAAGACAAGAAAGGAAAAAAATGCAAAAACCAAAGCCTGAGGTGTTGCATTTTTGCTTATGTAAGCCTCCAAAGGTTTCACGCAAAACCTTTATCCTTTTTATGTCTTGTGTCTTAATCACTTCATATATAGGGCTATCCTTATCAATCAGGTTTTGTATTTATTCCCTAATTGGGCTTTAAGGTTGGTAATACTTGGATCCAACCCAATTGTGAGCCCAATTGATTAACTCTTAATCAACATAAATGTCTTTAACTAATCCATAATAATTAAACACATAGCCCAATAAATGTAGCCAACTTACTAAGTCTAATTTAATACCTGAGCATATTCAAAAAATAAACCAAATTAAATTAAACTTTAATTTCTCAAGTTCAGTCCCAGTTCAAATAATTACATCAGCTACCTAAGGGACCTTTGATGGACATATTTAATTTCAAGCTCCAATAGCCAAGGACTCAACCTAGTGCCCTTTTATCTTATAAATGTGGAGGGCCCGATCCATTAACTTTGTCTTATTTCATTATAGGTCCAAAGTTGTACTCATGAATTAAATACTCTATTTATCAGAAAGCTTAATAATTTTAATTAGATTATATTATTTTATATGTTTATCCATTTAGCAATAGGTTTACATATATACCTTTCATCAAATACCAATAATTAGAGCTAGGTAAAAGTTATCGTTTTACCCTTCCAATTACATCTTGGTTCTTGATGCCAAGTTTACACAATTTGAATGATTTAAGATTTAATAAAATCAAATATTTTTAATGAACTTTCTTCATTAAACACTTGGCCAAGATTGATCATCCAAAACCTTACAAAACCCTCAAGGTCGTGCTCTTCAACCAAGTTTACACAATTTGAATGATTTAAGATTTAATAAAATCAAATCTTTTTAATGAACTTTCTTCATTAAACACTTGGCCAAGATTGATCATCCAAAACCTTACAAAACCCTCAAGGTCGTGCTCTTCAATCCTTTTGAAATCATGAATTCTATATCTATGGTATAATGTTCACTAGTATACAAGTCTTACAATCTCAACTAGCCAAGGTATTGATCTTTTATTTTAAATCTCAATTTTTAACCTAGTGAAAGATCATAGCCTATATACAAGAGGTGCACAAGTGTACCCATTCAAGATTAAGGTACATACGCCTTTAGTTGCTCTAGTGCGGAATTCACATTCGGTAACAATATTTTCACCAAATGATTAATTTCACGTGGTCCATGTTAATGCATTCATATTTCATAAGTTTCTTCGTCTTAAAGTCTCCACTTTAATGGTTTGAGACTCACCATTCTCCATTGAGACAAACAACACAACAACCTTGTCCAAACAGAGTGCCCAACTCATGGTTATAGGTTGTGAACTAAATTTGAATTATGATAAAGTTCTATGTCTCCCATATGTGACCACCTCACATAAACAAAAACATTATCAATATACAAGCTTTGGACTTTAGATATTAATAACATTCAATTATTTAATCATATTAGCATATGATAGAATAAAACATACTTCTATTCATAAAACAATTCATTTATTATAGAAAATATCTAACTCTTAGGGCATAACCCTAACATTCGAAGATAAGAAGAATGGAAGAAAGATAGCAACTAAAGATATTTGTTACAAATGTGGTAAAAAAAGGCCACTTGACACAACATTGTCGCGCATCTCAACAATTTGTTGGCTTTTACCATACAACCAGAAGAAACAAAAGGAAAGTTGTTGAGACAAATTGTAACATAGCGGCCCAAATGTGGCATTGTGCATTATGTGTGGCATTTCATGGTCCTCATTAAACTTCAAGAGGTGGCCCTGGCATAGTCTCAAGAGGTGGTCACATGCATGCCTGAGGCCTAATACCCTGGCCCACTATCAAATATTATCCTCTTTGGACACACAATCCATAACGTTTTTATTTTTGGGCTTTCCCACCCAAAAGGCCTCCAACAACTTAAGGAACTCATAGAGTATTTAAGCTCTTTCACATATCCTTTCCAAGCAATGTGTTACATTCAACCCCCTTAGGAATCAAGCTTCCTCACCTGATCAGTTGATTGGGCCTACATCCCCAGGGCGATCCCGCTCCCAAACTTCTAATTATGTCTGACTCTGAAACCATTTATAACATCTCAACCTGTATGTGGCATTTCGCATTGTGCATGGCACTTTGTGATCCTTATAATCCTTCAAGAGATGGCCCCATGTGCATGCAAGGCCCGACACCCTAACTCACTGTCAGATATTGTCTGCTTTGGACATACAATCAGTCACGATTTTGATTTCAGGCTTTGCAATCTAAAAGACCTCTAATAACTTAAAGAGCTCACAGAGTTTTTAAGCTTTTTTCATATATTCTTCTCAAACGATGTGGGATGTTACACAAATATTTTAGAGGACTTCGACAAATAAAAGAGCACTCATCTTGACATTGTAGATTTTCCAGGATGATGATTGAAGCACAAATAATAGGGAGTTTTATCATTTCTATTTATATCTATAATTTTTTTACTGTTTGATGTTTATAGTATATAATATATAGTATTATCTTTTTTTATTGAAGCCATGATAATGCACCAACTAAAAAATTTGCTAATTCCACTAGTCAATATATAAAAGAGACATGGATATTACTCATCTGACCACTAGTAGAGTGGCAGATTTTTCTCTTGTAAAAGGAATTGGGTTCTATAGTCTTTCAAAGTTGATAGTCCTCAAGCTATATCTTTTGTTTCCAGTTGAGACTATTCCTGGTGGAGACAAAAAGGACAACGCTTTTGAAAAGGTTAATTTCCCTATTTAAGATGCAGAAACGAAAGATAATTCTTTGTCAATAACATGGCATAACCATGATTGGAAAGTATACAATTTTGGTTGAGTTTGCTTACTTTGGTACAAAGTCGCTTGTATAGAGCTTGATTTGTCACTTTTACAAAGCTTGACTTATAATACAAAGTTTCCTATGGAAACCTAATATTGATAAATCACATATACCCTATAGTGAATGCGATTACACATTTAATCATCAGTCTTGAAGAACTAGACATGTATTTTTTTGAGATTGTGATTGCATCCTAATGCATTATATCATACACTAATTCTTTGCAGAACAATCTCTAATAGATTGAGTATAGCTCATTTTGCCACTATCAAGGAAGTATCTATCAAAGAATCATTTAGAGGGATTGTATACTATTTATATGCACTATACTCTCTTTCTCTTGACTAGTTTTTGCCCCGCTAGGTTTTCCTAGCAATGTTTTTAATAGGGCTGCAGTAATCTAATTTCACCTTAAATCATCATATAATTGTGTTTCTTTACTAAGGTTTTTATCCCGCTAGGTGGTTTTTCCTTAACAAAATTAAAATACAATTATCTTAAAGTGATAAATCTCTATGGTGAGCGTTATGATACAATTATAGAGTGAAGCTCTGCCACTGATACAAATTTCACTCTACCTTACCTTAATCACTCAGGCATAACAACTCCACGTGCCTAGCCATTCTCTAAAATCACTTATCCACTCCAAATTCAAGCCACTAAGCCAACAAATTGCAAAAGCCAAGTCTTTTGCGTTGGAATGCTACAACACAACCATGAACTACAAGACTCACGCCACATTACTCACATTTATTAAATCAATATTAGTTATAGCATGTGTAAGTATATTACCTAATTTGGGAGGCCTTGTCAAATAGGAAAGCCTATATAAAGGCATGTTTAGAGCTTGTGTAAGACTCAGTTTTGGAAGCTTTGAACGCTTAGTGCCTATTTGCACTTTCTTCTCCAAATATTTGAATTCTTGCATTTACACCTTTTTGGGTATTTACATAATAATATACACATTTTTCTGTGTAGTTTGATTAGTAAGTCATATATATATAAGTTCTTTTCATTATACAGTAACTACATTTGCAATCGACCAAAGTTGGATTCATTGAATCCTTTTCATGCTCTAGCGTTGATAATATGTTAGAAGTTCCAAATATGTCTTGACAAATGAAGTTAATTTAATAGTGAAATTATTGTTATTAATAAAAATAAAATAAAATACGTATAGACAATATCTACAAGAAAATTTTGTTTAAAAAAGAAAAAAAAACCAAAAAGTTATATATTTTGTAATCTTCTGCAGGTAAAATGCTTGTTGATGTTATTGGAATTATTCCCTATCATAATTTCAATCAACCTACAAATTAATCCATCTTGATATAAAAAGGAATGGCCTAGCTTGGTGATCATCAAACATTTTGTAAATGAAACCAAAAGAGTACCATGATATAACACCTCATCACGAAGCTACTTGAACACATTACCCTATGAACAAGAATCCAATCCTTATAGATTATACATGGCACCATATTGCTTACACTTCTTATATTTTTAGATTATTGGATGAAAGAACATTGGATGGATTGGAATAAATCTGACATATAAAACTAATGCATCTTAAAACCAACACTTTGTATACGATCTCAACTATCCAAAGTGCATTGGTCTAATAATCTAAAAATGATAAAGATATTGTGTAAAACAAAATGTGGCACATTTCGATCCCAACTCCTGTTTAAAATATGCAAAGATAGATTGTCAAAAAGAATTAAATACCATACCAAATGTATTGCCAAAATAGCCACTTATGTTGAATTCTACATTCAACAGAGTTTGAGTTTGAAAGCTTGCAAACCACAGGAAAATGTAAAGTACTAAGGTTACCTATAATCTTCCTTCACAAATCTCAATTATACAAGTTGTTGATCCTATAAGATTTGCTTTTAAAAGATGGTTGATCTCTTGCTTCAAAAAATCTACATTTGAGCCCAAACAAAAGAGTTTAGTCCTCTCCAACAATTTTGCATTCGTAAGCAAATATTTTAAAAAAGTTACTATAGAGACTCTATCATTAATTGAGACTGCAATAGTTCTGGGGCCAGAACTGAAACACTAAGGCACAACATTCAATAACCAACCATTACTCAGGTAGAAAACCTGCATGACGATAGACAACTTATTATGGAAGAAAAGGCTACCAATCTCATAAATTTAAGGTCGTTGGAGATCCAAATTACAGCTATAATCAATAAATCCAAATTGCAACCATCAATGAAGTGAAAATGTGTTTAAAGTTTAATTACCTCTAGAATCTCAAGAGATTCTACATTATGTGATTTATTAAGAAAGAACATCAAGACTTCACTATTTGAGCAATCGAACCTGCTTTTTACCTCCAAATGAGTCAAGCTATGAACTGTAAGAAGACGCGATTGCAAATTTGTTTCATTAGCTAGACCTTCTGCCACGCAAAAAGTATAAGAGGATTAGTCTTAAAAGGAACAGTAAGATGTAAGTCTACAAAACGAACAAAAAAACAATTAAGAAAACTTGTAACAGCAATTGCTTGAGAAAAGTTATCATACCTAAAGGGTGTCTTCTAGCAATGTGAGAGATTTGACATTACAAATACCACCAATTAGTTTTACTGCACGCTAAGCAATTGTTTCACTATCCCAAATTGTTTGACAAACATATGAAGTGATTAATGAACATGGATTACATAATAGAAGTTCAACTATTAGACAATGTACACGCTCAAGAGAAAGCATATTTTATGCTTGAATTGTGATAACACAGTCATATACAACATCTATACCACAAAAAGTCAATTTCCTTAGTGTTGGGATAGAAATGGTGATTCTCTTATTATTCTTCCTATCACAAAAGTCTAAAGACAACTCTTCAAGAACAGGACAACCAAAAAAAAATGATCATCAGATTGGGAATTTACATTGTAAGGCTTAAAATTTTAGGGTTCGAAGAGTGAATCAAACTAGGAAACTCAAAGATTAATTCCATCTCCAGTTTTTTTTTTTTTGTGATTCCGAAACAAAAAAACTATCCGGCAACACTACGAGTGCACACAAGTTGAGTCGCATCAAGTTTTGCCAAACCTGACTCACCACAATGAAGCATCGGATTGGAGAAAATTGGCCCGGGGTCAGGTTTTGAATGGTGTGATTCGACATATAACCTTAGCCCTCGGGTCAAGTCGGGTTAGTCAGGTTGGGCTAAGCCCAATTTTACATGTTTTGTTAAAATTGATTTGCAACATTTATTCTAGGCCTATATATATTTTAAAGCATATATTGTATATAAAACAAGGACCATTAACCTAAATTAGACTATATTATATACAAAACAAGGCCGATTAATATAAATTAGACTATCTTATATACAAAACAAGACCCATTAACATAATTTAGACTACATTATATACAAAAAAGGCTCATTGACATAAATTAAGCTATATCATATAAAACTTAAGTGCAATTGACATAAATTTAAAACTTTTAGGCTAAGATCTAGTTGACCATTTATCAAAACTTCAAATAATAGCATATTTATATATCTCAATATGTCCAAACAAAGATGAAAGTCAATGATAAAAACAACCAAAATTATAACGAGACAAACCCATCCAATCTCTCCAATCTAAGCTAAGCTAAGCAAAGCAAAAGAACTCACAACGTAATATACACTCACCCTTTTAACTACCGAAACATACAGTTACATCTTATTTGAAAGCTACTCAAAATCCAAGTCTACAACACAAAATGTTAAAGTCTAAAACTCCAAAATAAAAAGTCCAAAGTACAACATATAAGTTTAGAGTCCATAGTAAAACACATAAATATAAAGTCCAAAGTACAACTCAAAACACATAATTAAGTTGGAAAGTAGTTTCCAACCAAGCGCAACATATCTCCACCAAACTAAAACTTGAGATTCCACCAACTTGGATTGAAAAAGAATCAAGCCACGTCTTCCAGATTTCTAGCAACTTCAAAACTCAATTGACAAGTTTGAAAACATAATCAATATTCAGCAAAGCCACTAAGTTATGAAGAACAAAACTAAAACTTAAAGTTACCAACCCAATAAAAACTTAACAATTCTTAACTATGTAAAACTCAATAATGAAAAGGTATTAAAATTGATTATTATCTATGAAATTGGCAATCATCAATCAAGGTCCAAATGCTCAACTGCTATTATGGTTGATTTTAAAACATATATATCAATGATAAACAAACACAAGCCAAAATAAAATAGTTAATCAAAGACTTAATGCTATACAATATACTGTATAGTGTAGTTTAAATTTGATATAATGTTTTAAGTTAAAAACCAAAATTCATGATTAGCTGTCTTAATTGATGTACAAAAACCCATAAAATCCACAGTAGCATCTTCTATCATCTTTGTGGTCGGGAATACTTCATCAATCAATGTAGAGGTTATCCAATTCTGAGAGCATATTAAGCATTCAACCATTTTAGAAGTTAATGAACTCTTAAATTGGTCAAGAATCCTTCCTCTAGTACTAAATGCTGACTCAGAAGCAACAGTGCAGACTGGTATAGAAAGATCATCCTTTGCTATACGTGATAACACAACAAAGTTGCCTTCATTTAGTTTCCACCAATCGAAAATATCAAAATCCTCTTTCTGCCCCACCAAATTGGCATTGTTTAAATAAGTATCCACCTCATTTGATGTTTTTGACTTGGTTAAGTTATCCATAAGCTTTATAGCTGGATCCACCCATGGCTTTACCACCTGAACTTTATCACTCAATGATGTGGTTGGTACATGACTAATAGAGGGCTTTGACACTTCAGTCCTTACCACTTTTGATGAGACATCTTCAAAAGGCTTATAAGTGTCAAATAGCTTAAATAACAATGTCTTAAGCCCTATTATCAATTGTTATGCTTTAGTATCACCCCGAAAACTTTTCCAAGTAAAATCAAAGTAACTAAGTTTGGATCTAGGATCAAGCACAACTGCAATAAGTAATATCTCATTAAATTTATCCAAAGACCCAAAATACTTGTCAAATTCCTTCTTTATATTTGTTACCATTTCACACAAAACACAACTCTATTCTTGCAACTCAATCAATTGACTATGAATTCTTCATATCCTATTAAATCCAAGATGTGATGTCACAGTCAAAGACGCACTAAAGTTAAGAGTTACTTCATAAAAATTCTATAAAAAACTAACAAATAATCTACCTTGATCCCAATCCTCCTCCTTAGATTGTCCCAACTTCTTGTCCTCTGCAAAGTAGAGTTTATAGTGTCCATCCTCTTCCTCCAAACGATCGAGTACTTTTTAAAAATATAAAGCACTCTCCAACATCTAATATATAGCATTCCATCTGGTGGGGACATCCATTACTAAATTTCTCTTGTATTGAATTTTTCATGTTCAACACAAGACTAAAATCTCTGTAATCTTGCAGGAGATGATCTAACATAACACATAGCATTAGTACTAGTAATAGATTTATGAAGATCTTTTATCCTTACCAACAATCAGATTCACAACATGGGCAAGACAACGAACATGCACGTTACCTCCATTAAGAATAAACCCACTATCTTTCCAACCCTACACCTTTTTCGTTACACAATTAACCACTTCATTTGCACTAGCATTATCCATTGTGATTGTGAATATATTCTCCAATCTCCACTCAAGCAAGCACGACTCAACTTATTTCCCAATAGTTTCACCTCTATGATTCACAATTTGAGAGAAACTCAAAATACTTTTGTGCAACCTCCAATTATCATCAATGAAATGTGCAGTAATGACCATATAATTCAAGTTCTGTATTGAAGTCCAAATATCTGTAGTTAGTGACACCCTAACCTTGCTTGCTTCGAAATACTTCTTCAAATTTTCTTTCTCACCAAAAACAAAGAGAAAATTTTCCTTGCCACTGTTGTTCTTGTTGGACATTCAAACTTTGGACACACAAGTCGCATAAGATGCTGAAACCCTTTATTCTCCACAAGCCTAAAGGGTAACTCGTCTATAATTATTATCTTCACAACCGCCAATCTAATTGCCTCCTTATCAAAGCTTATACCTACAAGTTTACTTGTACTCCAACTTTCTAATTTTTGGAACCAAAAGAAAGAACCGATTGTTTCTCATCCTCATCTTCCTATTTCTCACTCAAAATGTATTTGGGACATCACAATGTTTTAGTCTCGTGCTTCTTACTATCACAAAGAAATGACCTCCTACAATAGCTGCAAACACATTTATTTCATTCAATTTTTTTATAATGATCCCATACACCGGATAATTGAGGCCTTTTTCTCTTATTTTTTCAGGTAGCAATTTCACTACTCACTTCTTCAGGCACGTCCTCGGTGGGAATGCGAGAAATAGATTCAGAAGTCATAATACCTGAGGAAAAAAAAAAGAATAACCCAAACCATATATATTAGTTTGTTGTTTTCAGTTTATAAATATTAAATTGATTTCATTCTATAAATTTTAGTTTATATTTCAGTTCATAAATATATGCAATCAATTTCAGTTTCTATTTTCTTTATATTTCACTTTATATAATTTTAGTTTATAAAAATGTAGAATCAATTTCCATTTCTAATTCACTTTATATAATTTCAGTTTATGTTTAAGTTCATAAATATATAGAATCAATTTTAGTTTCTATTTCACTTTATAAATATATAGAATCAATTTCGGCTTCTATTTAAATTTACAATGGAAAAGACTATGTCTAAAACCAGTGTCACAGTTTATATTTGGATGTATAAAGAGGTTTAACTACCATTATCTTGCAATAAATCAATGCTTCATCAATTAATAAATTTCAGTCTATAAAATGTAGTTGATACAAAGATTTCAGTTCATAAATTTTATTGCAATTTTAGTATCCTAACATAATTTTTAATAGTATGCTAACATATAGCTCATTATCTTAATAGCTTGACTTATTTAACCATTAACAAAATAGAAATTATCATTAAAAAAAAATTTAACACATAAGGCTTACAATAAATTACAGAATCAGTTAAGAATGTCAATTAGAATACATTTTTTCAATTAGAATACATAACTGGGCATTTATACTTGATAGCATGTATATACAATGTGGAACATAAAAATTCCCTGCCTGCCATGTCTACATGTTCAGAAAAAAAAATTATAAGACATGACATTCTATATCATATATGTAACATAAACGTCATATAAGTAAAGAAAAAAGAAAGAAAAATAAAAAAAATTAAATCTTCAAAATTCCCTGCCTGTCTTGTCTACGTATTCAAAGAGTGCTAAATAAGTTTCAAAAATTTAACTTACAAGAAATGGCGAGGCGTGTCAGCCCTGGAGGAGGAAGCATGGAGGCAGATGGCTGTGGAGGCAAGACGGTCGTGGAGCGTGGAGGTGGACGGCCAGATGAAGCGAGACGACCGTCGTGGAGAGCCAGGCGAGGCAGGATGACGACCAGGAAGGTCCTGTACAATTGACGTGATAAAAGAGGAAGAGTTGGATGGCTTCACGGCAAGAGGAGGCGGCGCGAGAGGCAGCTGGAGTTGGACGGGTTTACGGCAAGGGGAGGCGGAGCAAGAAGGCAAGGGGTAAGGGTGAGAATTCGTGTCGTACGTGTCGACCCATTTAATTATTTGTGTCAAGATATAAAATACGGATCCGACACGGTTATTAAACATGTTATCCACGTGTTGTAATCGTATTATATTTAATTCACATAATTTACTTAATTGTTTAACTTAGTTATGCATAATATATTATATTCTATATATTTATATCAATTAAAATTATTTTTAGAATATAAACCATTGTTAGTATAAAATATTATTAAAATCATCAAAATTTATTATTTTATAAATTAATTTATTTTATAATATAAAAGATTTCAGTTTTATAATATTTATGTTGTAAGTAGGTAACAATTTATATCATTAAATCAGCTTACATATTAAGGATAGACAAAATATGTTTAACTATTCGTGTCATTAAACGGGTTGGCGTGTTGAATACCCTCAACACGAATCCAACCCATTTATTAATCGTGTATCGTATTCGCGTCGTATTCATATCGTGTTCGCGTGTCGTTTCCCAAATTTTCACCCCTAGCAAGGGGCAAGAGAGAAATAATGTGTTTTACTTTTTTGATATAGGGTTCTATTGGATTGGCCGGTTGGGAAAGAAAATATTGTTTTAAATTTTAATTATACGATGTTATGTAATTAAGAAGTAGAATAATATAGTATATTCAAATAATAATAAGCACGTGATATGTGTCTTTTCTTTAAATATATTAGCAGGTCGGGTTATAAGGTTTTTATTGAAAAAATCAATTAAAATCCAAAATTTATTTAACCCAATTAATTTAACCTGATTTCGAATTCTGTAATGTAATGACCTAATTAAAACTCCATGGGGTTGGATCGGGCCGGGTTTAAATGCACGCCCCAGGCAACACAAAGAACGTGTCAACCGGTAGGTAAAGATCAAGCTCTCGAACCTTACGATTTATTGCAGTAGATATCAATAAATAAACACGTGATACACTGTCTTCCCCCTATTATCCAAGGCGGAATTTTTGTATATATACGTGAAGGATGATGTAGAAGCACTCTTTCCGCTGAATCCAAGAAGATAGTCCTCATGCCACACGGGCTCGACCATGGAATGCAAAGATACTCATTCACATCAATGTCTAAAATGCAAGTCCAAAGGTGTTTCCATCTTGTGACTGCGTGAGTTCTTCCAACATCTTTGAATGAAAGGAAAGAAAGAATGTAAAAAAGGATATTGTCAGGTAATGTGCTGATTATATCTACAGAGTCACCAACAACCTTTGGTGTCAAAAGCTTCTGGGTTTTTGAATTAGGCGGTGAAATGATACCATCCAACCTCGCAATTCTCTCCCCGAAAAAGAGAATTCAAAATGAAATTTAACAATTACAAAGCAGTTAGCAGTGCTTGACCTTGTCACAGGGTAGGTTTCAATTAGCATCAATCATTTCTCGTTGACAAAAGTCCAAGCAGTTATGCTGATGAGCAAAAGCATCTTAACTAAACGCAATAAAAGAATCAACAAATTTTTGCATGAAATTGATTAGATACCCAGCAATCAAACTGAAGAGATTAATCCATTTGAGTGTGAAATCATACTTATCTTAGATCTTAATCTTAATTGCTCGAAGTAGAAGTCGGTTCACGCCATTGTTGTATTTCTTCCTCAATTTTGGTCCCTTGTCATAGCTTTTTCTATGTTTTTTTTTTAATACAAAACCTATTTCGTTCGGGAGAGAAAAAAAAAAAAAAAGAACAAAAACAAAACAAAACAAAAATGAGGAAATATCACCCACCATCTCGGAGCTTTGGCTTAGAGAGGAAACTTTTGCGTTCATTCACTTCTGCCATCCCTTTGATTAAAAAATAATTAATTAATTCAAAACAGAAAACCTTATTTGCGCTCAAAAGCAGGATATAAAAGCACATCCGAGGAATTAAATAAGAAACTGTGAGTAAAATGACAAACATGTCCTCATAATTAATATGAAATAACATATTATATTAATAAAAAATCTCGACCCTGTAATATACCATCCTTAATGTATCCCAAGAATAACTAATTTCTCAAATGCTCCCGGCAGTGACAAAAATGAATAAAAGGTTTAAAAATCAAATAATATTACCCATATTTTAATAAAACTCTATAAATTAATACGATTGAACTAAAAAAAATATTTTAAAGAGATTATTTTTTATCGATAAATAAATAATGTATCAATTTAAGAAGAGTTTTATATTTTATCCTACAGTAAAAAAATTAATGAAGAGATATTTCAGGGTAATGTTTACACCGGTTGATGATAATCATAATCTAGACGATAATAATTACGTTTTAAGGGCTTTCAAGAAATAGTAATCTTAAAAAAACTATTTACATACTACAAGATAAAAAAATAAATAAATAAATGATTTCCATACATGCCTTACAAAAAATTAAGGATGAGATTTGACTAAGTTTAGATACAAAGGAAAAACAAATAACTTTTTACATACATATTTTGGAAAAGCACTAAATTGAAAAAATAAAAGATGCTGGTACGAAAAATATTTATGAATTTTATATATTTTTTATTTTGCACATTTAACCAATAACTAATTTATATTTTTATTAGACCTAAGAGATTTTAAAATATAAATAATTATATTATTGCATTTAATGTGATTATTAATTTAGTAGATAGACCCGAATTGGAACAGAAAAATTTTATTATTTAACCATGACCATTAATTTATCAAATATTTTCGAGGTTTTACTATACAACCCCTAAAATTCATACTGTGATTACCCAACCGAATGAAAATGATATAAGAAACTAAGAATAAAGCTGACACCAATGAACCTAACTCATCTTTGAAATTTGAAATATACAAAGATAAAATATATTTATCGTACATTCAACAAATCAGGTCTCGAATCATGCTCATCCCAGTAACATCATGTCAACGATAACCCTTCACACAAAACTCAAACTTACAAGTTGGGGAGGCTATGCTATTTGCATTTAGCATGTGGCTAATCTCCTGCCTCAGAAAATCTACAGCATCTGCGTCTCCACAATGGAGTTTAACTCTCTCCAACATTTTTGCATTTTCTATCACATACTTCAAAAAAGTCTCTTCGTCGTCATAGTCGCCAACTGCCATCACAACAGTTTTGAGGGAATTGAAACACTTAGGTATAGTACTAATTTCAGCTGCAATATTCAACAACCAATTATTGAGTCGGAATAGAATCTGCAAAACAAACATAAATTATTATTCAAGAAAAAGAGAATGCTACCAATTAAGATCCAAATTGCTACTAATCAACAAAGCAGCTATGTTTATGGAAAATAGATAACTACCTCAGGAATCTCGAGAGATTCTAAATTTGGCGATTTTTGAAGAAGGCACGTGAATACTTTGTCATTTGGGAAATCAATCCCACATTCCACCTTCAAACGAGTCAAGTTATGATATGTAGGAAGACGATCCCGCAGATTTGCTTGCAAAGAGAGACACTTCTAACAACCAACATAATAAATAAATATACAAATTAGTCTTAAAATGAAACACAGTATGTCCACAGAACAAACACGAAAAATAATTGAAAAAACAAAAAAGGAACTTTTAGCAACAATAGAAAAACTAAGTTATCATACATCAAGGGTAAACTCTGGCATTGAAAGAGATTTGATGTAACGGATTCCACGATTTTACGAGACGCGCAACATATGTTCAACTTTCACAATTACTTTCATCAAATATGCAGTTTTTAGTGAATGTAGATTACACAGTACAAGTTCAATCTTCAGACAACTTACGCACTCAATAGAGAGAAGATTTTCTGCATAAACTGAGACAACACAATCATATACATTATCAGAACCATCATCAGTACCAGAGATACTCAATTTCCAAAGACTGGGAATCGAAATGGTGACTCTCTTAACATTCTTCCAATCACAATAGTTTAAAGACAAATCTTCAAGAACTGGACAACCCGAAAAAAGTTGTTCGGTAAACTGATCACCAGGAATGCCACCCTAAGGTTTAAAATCTTAAGGTTGGAGAAACGTATGAACCTTGGAGCCTGAAAGAGAAAATTCGTTTTCAATGTGCTGAGTGATTCAGAAGTAAAAAGACTATCAGGCAACACAAACAGTGTTCCAACAGGCAGGCTAAGATTGAGATCTTTAACCTTATGACTTACTGCACTAGATATGCACAGACATCCCTTCGTAATGTAAGATGGAATTTTTATATGCATGAAGAATCATGAAGGAGGAGTACTCTTTCCACTGAATCCAAGAAGCTATTCCCGATATCCCATTGCCATGATGACCACTGACCATAAAGAGCCTCATTGAAATCAATGTCTGAAATGCTAGTCCAACGGTGTTTCCACCTTGTCGACAATGCAGAAGTTCTTAAAACATCTTTGATCGGAAGTAAGGAAAGAATGTAGGGGAGGATATTGTCAGGTAATTTGCTGATTATATCTTCATCAACACCAGCAGCCTCTCCCGTCAAAAGCTTCGGTGATTTTGAATGAGGCAGTAAAGTTATATCACTCATCCTCACAATTCTGTACCTGTAAAAACATAAAATAAAACTCCATTCACAAATATAATAAACTAAGCCTTCTAATTAACCATGATAATAATATTTTAAAACCCACTCTATAAATACTTCAAAAACTGATATTCTTCCTACATAACATTGGTACTGGTACTTTACTAAAGCAAATTAAGTGTTCTAATTTGAAAATACTACTAGATTTCTACAATTTATGTATCAATTACACAAATACCTTTTCTATTAGTTTAATCTGAAACAACAGATACACGAACACACTGCAATAAACTGCATTCAACTACAAGTACACAACAAGGAAAAAAGAACAAAGCGAAATCAGTAAGGCAGAAATGCTGAGTTTGAGGTGGATAAAGCTCACATTGCTCATGTTCATGTTCATGAAAACATCTGGAAACCATAATTACGAAAATCTATCTTTCAGTTCATGTTCTCAACAAGAACTAAACTTGAAAGCCCTATAATCAGGTAAAGTCAACCTAGTCCAACCAACCGCTCCCAGCTCTTAACACCCCTGTTTATTTTTATATCCTCGGCTGCAAATAAATTCCTCAAAATCCAATGCTAGAACAATCAAAAGTGAATAGGGGGTGGCAACTCAACCCAAACTACAAAGGTCAGAAGGCAAGACAATATGTTATTTCCCAAATACTTCTGAACTTTTTTCTATATTCCATTTAAAAAAATGGAAAATAGTGGAAGGATATTCAGACATAAAACTCAAACTTAAGTCAGATCAAGTCAACTGCCACTGGAATACCAGATTAATTAGCCTTGGATCTTACAAAGAATTATGCAACGTTGAATCCAAGGGCGATTGCCTCTAAAATACAAAAGTTTGGAACTTACAGGATTATCCGCGAACAAAATATCATTTTACAATCAACTGTACCCATCATAAAAACCCCCAAATGCAACAACTTAAAAGGCAGCGAGTATCCAAGTCCAACATATAAGGCACTAACGGTTTGCCCTTGAAAGTATACATCGAAAGAAATCCCCAAGTGTTATTATGTTAAATATTTTATTGCTTCACTCCCTTTTCCCCAGCCCCAAAATGTATGGAATAGAGCATTTATGTTCACTTTGTCCACTCTCCTTCACATCCAACAAACCATATACACAGTATTCATGCTAAAAGAACATCAATACCATTCCAAAGTTTTAGTTTCACATATACATACACTACACCAACATTTATACAAATTCATTTGCCCACAATCAAAAAATACTAATTTCAGCAGTTTTAAACTAAGATGATTCATCAGTTTCTCCATGGTTGGAATAATTGATACAAGCATTATTAAAATAATAGGAATACAGAGAAAAACGAAGGGTCGTCACATGACATCATCCCATACAATCTTATTATATAAAATTTCAAAGTCATTCAGGAGGCCGAAGTTGATAAATAACGATTGGCCTACACGGAATTTTGTTGAAAAACAAACCAGTAGAGACAAGAATATGTTAGCTCATGGATTGAGACAGGGCGCTACAATTGCATTTCTCTCAACTCAGCAACAAACAACTACTAGCTAGCCGTTATTCTGGAACACCCAGAAGCAGTTGTGGTCACCATTACAATATGCTTGTAATATTCAACTCAGATAATCCAAAGACGCGTGCTTTATTTTATAAAAGAAGCAATTTTTAAAGGGAATAATGCAAAAGCACTTGGTAGAAAAACAATATTTAAGTAATAAAATAAAAAGAGAGAGAGTTACCAACCGCTAAGGAGGTAAGGCCTGATTTGATCTGAAGGAACAGAACCCAGAACAAAGTCACCAAATCTATCAGGTCCTAAGAACCCATCTACGACCCGCTAAAAGAAAGGAGAGGGAGAGCTTGTTTACCTAAATCAACAAGGAAATTGGCCAAAACTGATGCTAGCTTCTTTGAGTTCGGTAAAGCTGAAGACTTGAGCTCCAAAGTAGTTGCTTCCCCTTGTAAGGTCAGACTATGAGAAGGGATAAGACAGGATGCTTTGAGAGAGACTTGAGAAGGGATTTGACAAGGGAAATTGGATTACAAAGATTTGGTAAAAAACGAAGAAGGATAGAGAGAGGTGGGGCGGAAGCGTAAAATGGAAAGAAGGAAAAAAGAAATATATAATATAAATGAGTTTTTATTGCAGATCATGAAAATGCTGTAAATTTCCAAAATTTCTACTGCAGGTGTGGTAGTGGTACCACAGAAATTCTAAATGGGTGCAGTAACTAACTCCTTTTTATTGCGGTGAATCGCAGACATATCACTGATACAGTTCTTGAGAGCTTGATTTTTGAGTTCCGTTCAAGTTTGACTGAGGTTACTTCATCTAAACCGTTTCTCACTAACTTTTGCCCAACTGAATCTTAGAGAATTGAAAATATCTTATAAAAATTAAGGGTGTTTGTTTTGTAATTTCTTAGTTTTTTATTTTAGCGGAATTTAAAAATATATAATTTATTTTAAATTATTTTTTAATTATAAAAAAATACGTAGTTGATATTAAATATAAAACATATTAAAAATATACGACACAAAAAATTGAATTTTGAGTTACAAAAGATACACAGTAGTGCGTATTTGTTTGGTTATGAATTGTGTGTTTTTATTTGTAAAACTTTTTATTGAATATGAGAATGAGATATGTTTACGCTCTACGTGAAATTGAATGGTATGAAAATATGTTTGATTAGATTTATTTGAAGTTTTTACTTTGAATGAATTATAATTAAAATATTAAAATCTACTTTTTTATTTTTAAATATTATAATAATTAATATATAATTTTCAAAAAATAATTATAGTTTATAACAAAATAATAGAATAAATTTAAAATAAAAAGTAGAGAAAAGACAAAATTATATAAGAGAGTAAAAATAAAAAAATTGCATTAGGTTTACTCAGAAACTATGTAATGGGTGGCTTGTACCTCCGACATTTGTTTTCTATATAATTTGTGAAAAACATCTATTCAACACTTACTACACATTCTTAGCAAAATGCAAAGAAGGGTCGGAATGGCTAACTAAACGGCATAAACTTTCTGACCGCGGGACGAGATGGCTCCAAAGGTTTCATGCAGCGTGCTTAGACGGAACTGCATAAAGAACTGCCCTTGATTGGATTTCCATCAAGACTAAGTATATTGAATGCTCAAAATTGTACGAGACTTGAAAGTCTCCCGAGCTCCATGGTTGAGATTTATCATTTATAAGTGATGATGGGTATATTCAGACATTCAACTTCGCCAATTGTTTTAATCTTAGTCGACATGTGCTCAAAGCCAGAGTTGAAAAAGCTACCTCCACAAAAATTTCAATCTGTACTATGTGTTGCAGAGTATGTGTTGATGAAGATTGTGCCTCCATCTGCTTATTGTAGCCACCTAAATATGGGATCTTCCATAACTCTCAAGCTGCCGCCAGATTACACGAAGAAAATGTCAACATTGAAAGGACATGTACATGTATTTGTATGTGCGGTTTTAGCATTTGGAGACTATCTGAGGATATGTTTGGTACGCGATATAGTATAATATAGTATAGTATTATATAGCATTGCATTGTATAGTACTGAAAATAATGTTAGGTCAAAAGTATATAATGTTTGGTATACTCATGTATTGTATTAATTTGTACAAAAAAGTAAGAATTTTTTTTCAAAAAGGATATACAAACTA
The DNA here is from genome assembly GCA_013180625.2 of Boswellia sacra. Taxonomy (NCBI): domain Eukaryota; kingdom Viridiplantae; phylum Streptophyta; class Magnoliopsida; order Sapindales; family Burseraceae; genus Boswellia; species Boswellia sacra. The sequence continues at coordinate 26,956 of SNVD02001233.1, read as the reverse complement.
TAAATATATTTTTAGTTTATTCATAAAATTAGGTATTTAGTAATTTATCGAATAATTGCTAATTATTAAAAAAATTACTATGCCCCCACTGGACCTATTAGATAATTCTAGTTTATTTATCTTAAAATTTTTAAAAATTAGAGGGTATTGTTGGATATATAAAATTTTATAGGGATAATTTTGACATTTTTTATTAGTGCTATACAATGTAATGCTAATGTCATGGATTAACTTTACATAATTTAATACAATGTTGATGCATATAAGGGTTGTACCTTGTATTAATTAATACTATGCTAAATTAACACCAAACACATGTATTACACTTTTTAATACAATATAATAAAATAATACTATATAATGTCGCACACTAAACATACTCTCGTATCACTAACGAGGCTACATATGTCTCTGTATTATAAGTGCCCCAAGATGATAAGATGATAGATCAGCATTTGGAGGAAGAGGAACAAATTTGACAGACAACTTTGAAGCCAAATCCAAACTCAGAAGTGCTTGTTTGATATATAAAGAATGAGGCATTCCATTGTACATACACAATATTTCCTTGGAGATGAAATAGAAAACTATACAAGCAAATTTACAATTTTAAAGTCACTTTATTATGTTCTATTGGTGTAGAGCTTATAAAATACAACTTTATTATATAAGTACCTAATAATAGTACATTATCATAGCCTTAATTAATAACTAAAAATGAATACAGCACTTGCTAACATAACCTCTCATTACCCATCACTTCAAGACAATCAATCAAAGATTTTGGTCAATATAAATTAGCAGAGCGATTGACATCTAAAACTTCAAAAGAACAGATAATAAAATCTTTTATTAGTTCAATATACTATTTACATCAACTTCCACTACAAGAAAAGGGAGGGAAAAATTATTTGCACAAGTAATTATTACTGTCCACTCTACAGACACCTGAGGCTAAAGTTAAACACAAGCTTTACACACGCCACTACTATGCACAAGTGTGTTTTATTCTTTTCTTCTTCAATATTTTTCACAATTTCACCAATCCTTCACATGTTACCAGTCAAGTTTATATACCATTGCCCATGAACACTTATAGACACTGTGGCTGCTACCGCTAAAACTTCAGCAGCTTCCACGACCCTTTCAATTAGGCTAACAGCTCCAATCTGCCTGAGGGCCATTTCACCCAACTTTCTTCCATTAGGTCCACCTCCCCCAAGCACAACTCCTCTTGCAGCTGTATAAACGGCATGGGATACCTTCTCAAACACGGTATCCCCAGCCTGCAAGCTTTTTGCCAGCATCCTGGCCATTACCGCCTTTCTCAATTCAAGCTTCTCAGAGTCTACGAGTGCCTTGTCATTCTCCTTTGTAACTCTGCTCATTACTTCAACAAGTTCTTCAATGCCAGCATATTCAACGCGGTCCAAGAACTCCAGGAGATTTTCAGTGCACTTTGACACTATATTGTCCATGTCTGCAGGGCTGGTTACCACTCGCTCGCTTAGGAGGGTTTGCCGGCAAACAAGAATACTGAAATTGGAAAATTTTCAGGATGAGCGCATTATAAAACAAGAAGCTCAATCAATGAGTAGAACAATGTAGAATTCTCCCAAGCACATCGGAGATCCTATCTATTAAGACTGCTTAATAGAATGTTAAAGCTTTGAATTTTTGGACTAAATGAGTGGGGAAGAAAATTCTTGAAATCCCTTATTACCTTGTAGAAATTACAATAATCTTCTGAATTTGAGCCTGAACAGCCCTCAATCTCATGAGGTTAAGCATGAAAGTTTCGGGTAAAGTTTCTTGTGTAAGACCTGATATCCCACTTACTAATTTCAACACACCGAGCCTCACTAACAAATCAACTCTTTCTCCCTTGCATTCTGGTTGTTCATTACCTGATGCAAAAACAGAAAATCAAGAGGATGAGCCGATAAAAATAGTTCCACACTTCCAGTATGTCCTTGAAATACCCTCAGAAAATTGCGTCCATATAATATATATGGTTAATTTCAGCATCAATACCTGTAGCACTTGTTGCACCAGATGCGTGAGGGGAATATGTGATCTGGCTTCCACTTGTTTTGACCAAAAAGCTTCCACCAGTTCTAATGGTAGGAGGCACAGGTGCTAAAGATGAATTTTCATGTCTCATCAAAGCTGATAGAGAACTCATATGTTCCTCCCACTCTTGATCTTTGCAAGTCAAAACAGATGAAAGCCACCGAAAAGTCAATGGTAAAGAAGTGTGGGCATCAGATGGAGGTCCATAACGGCTTGCAAAAGCTTTTCTCAGGTAATCCAAACCAGCAGGCCCCTTCAGCAATGGCTCCATGAGTCTTATACGTGCTTTGCTTATCTTTCGCTTAAGAGCCTGTCAGAAAATATATCATGTCATACTACCCAACAAGGACGCAAAAACAGTGGCCATATTTGCCGATTCTCTAGCCAACGTTGCAATATCCCAATCTTATTTCTTATCCCAGGCAATCTTATCCAATTTGTATCTATCCCAACAACATACACAACATAACCCTCACCCTTAGAAAAAACCAAGTGATTTAGCCCCAAAAAGTTCAAACTGGTCTAGAAAAAACATTAAGGAAAAAAGAAGTTGAAGGCTACCGAAAAATAGTTACTAGCACATACAACTAGAAATCTGTACATCATTTTAGAACAGAACAAGACCTGAGACAACAACTAACTCGTAGGCTAAAACTAAGTAACATTTAATATTTTAAAAGCCTTCCATTTAAACAGCAACATGTACAGAAGTAAACTTAATAAGCAGCCACGTGTTCTCTAACCAGACACTAGGCATAACAAAAGATGCCATGATTCAGACCTATGATGATGAACACGGAAAGGGATAAAGAAGCCTGGAAAAAGTTGGCATAGAAATTCACCTGAATCTGCTCCAGAACAAAACGCAATCCCTTGATCATTGCAATAACATGGGACTTATTTGATTCATCCCTCGCCAGACATATCTCAGCTAACTCTTTCAATAACTTCTGGTGATTGGCCTTCATTTCATCATCATTGGCTGGGGAGGAGAGTTTCTGCAAAGTGCTCAAGGCAAACTCAAGAACCCCTCCAAGGTAAGCAATGTCCAGATTACCAGAATTCAGCAACTGGGGAAAGAATTCAACGACAAATTAGAAATGGTGGTACAGAATAGTGCAGCAATGGTTCAAGCAGTGATGCATACTACCTGAGCAAGAATTTCCAGATCAATAGCTTCAGTAATCTCTTCTTTCCAGCTCTGGGGAGCCATCTCACAAATTCCATCCCTCACTTCCCTCACAAGTTGTATAACCCGGCCATAGTTCGGCTCATTCTGTGCCACAGAGTCCATGATGCCATCCCAAAAAGCCTTCTCCATTGTCTCTCTTATCTTAGCCTGTAAAATGAAAAGGATGCGCAAAAAATAAGTGTTGTAACTTTTAAAGTCATGCCACAGTAATTTTCACAATATCCAAATCATGCTTTCTAAAAGCTGAGTTACATAGAAGAAGTGAAAATATATATATAAATACATATGTCCTTAAAGATACCAAATATGTTTAAAATCTTCCACAAACACTAGTCAACAATTAAGAGAAAATTATACACAAAAATGCACTAACCTTGACAACATCCTGCTCTTCATCAGTGCTGCTGGAGCTATCAACAAAGCCACCGTGCTTGTGGACAAATTCATTAACAATAAATTCATTCTCTGTAACCTGCCACTGCTGTTTCTCAACAGATGAACCAAACGACCCACCTAGACTGCTGCTGCTAGGTGCTGACGAATGAATTCCTTTAGGTGGAACTGTTTCCTCCTTAAATAAGGAGCGAACAACACTGCTTGGCTTCTCAATAACCTCAATCTGACTATTTTTACCCTTCACACTAGGAACAAAAGAAGGAACAGCTGGAGAACTAGATGGACTAGGAGATAAGAAGCCTGTTATTGGTGACCCTACTGGACTTCCATTTTCCATGGCTTCAAAATATTTAGATCGTGTTTCAGAGAGTGCAGATTCCATACGCTCAATCCCAGCATCACCACCGAGATGCTGCACTTTTTCCCTCAGAAGTTTTTGGTCTTCTGTAACCTGTATCATTTAAACTTTATAAATTATTATTAATCCTATACCAGCAGTAAAAACATCACCTCCGAAAATTACAGGATATAGATGTAAATAAAGCAACTAAAAAAAATAAATGATTAATCCTCTCCGTGATATTAGTGTTACTCTCGGCGAACTCATGATTGCATAATAAACTATTCTAACAAGAATAATAACAAAAACAATATTAAAGTCAATAGTAAAATTTCAGGAGTTCCTTCAAAAAAAAAAAAAAAAAAGGTCAAATTTAAAATTAAAGCAAACAAATTTACTAGTAACATTTTTAAATTCTAACAAGTATGCAATCATATATTAATTGCAAGTGGGGAAAGCAGCAGAAAAGGATTGATAAAAGTTGATACTTATTATGTTATGCAATTAGATGATCTCACAAAAATTGGAATCAATCATTTTATAAGACTCTAAAATGATATTAATGACTGCACCAAAATAAGTACCTGTTTCTGAATAGCCTTCATATCATGAGTAAGAGAAGCATCATTATCTCCATCCGCAGTCATCTTGCATTTTTGAATCATAGAAAGTTCAAGCTGGCAAGCTGCTCTCACCAAATCATCTTCCAATGACTTAGCATCCTTAACTTTCCACATGACAAAGCAATTCAAATAGGAGCACCATGCTTTATCAAATGCATCTAGCTGACAGTGGAAAGTACAACGTCTGGGCGGCAAGGAGTCAGACTCTTCATCAGAACTCTGTATCGGCCCCTCCAAAATAATCTTTATCAATATCTCAAACTGTCTAACAAACTCTTCAGCAGACTTGGCCAGAGCAATCTCACGCTCTCCTTGGCCACTGAAAACTGCATCTGGATGACCCAAAATCATGTAAGCACAAAGAACCACTCTCACTGGGTACCTTGACAATTTAAATGCACGTCTGCCTGCCTCCCTTGAGAGACCTACTTTCCTTGCCTCTTTGCTCCTCGTAGGGGTTCTGGGACTAGGCCTTCTCTTCGGAGAAGCAACTCTTTTAAGAAGGTGATCAATGTTATCCAAATTTGATGTCTGATTATTAACCATGCCAATGGCTCTAGAAATTTTAAGGCGGCTCTCAAGCCTTTCAAGCAGAGCTTTCACAGTTTGAAGGGTTGCGGTAGATTCAATCAGAAGCGCCAACTGTTCAAATTGTATTTTCCTGACAGAACTCTCACTAATTTTTAAGGCATCAAAAGCTTTTGCCAGGTCGAAGGTAGTTCTCCTTTGCTTACGGAATTGCCTCCAGCACCTAACAGATAAATACATGTTAGGCTTAATTTATCTTTAAACTCAACAGCTAAAACAGCACACAGGCTACTAGATGCAGTAAATACAATAAAAATAAAATCCAAAATAATAATAAGAGCCTGGAAATTTATCACATTCAAAAATCAAAAACCAGATCACAAGCAGCCAGGGTTGGACATTGGTATACAGTGCTAATGCCGTGACTGACATCAAAGAAGATTTAAACCGAAAAGACGTCTACTACTACTTCTAAAATACTCAAACAGTATTCTAATTCATATACCTTGCTAATTTCCTGGAAAGGAGATCAGCCTGCTTGTAAATCCTAATAGGAATAGAATTATGCAGTCTTCCCCTCTGCCTCAAATATTCAGCTCTTTGTCTCTTTGCCTGATATCATAAATACAATGAGAAGATAGCAATATAAGATTAAAAAAGTTATTTAACTTCAGAAAATGTTCATACCCTTTGCAGTCGATCTTCCAACTGATCACTCATTCTCCTCCTCTCAACTTCGCGTTGATGAGAGACAAACTTAGCTACCCGCCGCACTTGCAGCACCCTAGCACGAGCCCTTTTCTTCTCAGCTTCCAGCAATCCTAGCCGTTTCTTTTCAGCAGCTGCTCGTTTCTGGTGAATTGCAGCACGCACACGCTCCTTATACTTGCTCTCACGAGCCATCCTTCGCGACAATGACTGTGTTGACCTCTCCTTAAGTTTGGCCCTTCTCTGACTATAAGCCTTGAGAATAAGCATTCTATTTGCCTCTGCCTGCTGAACCCTAGATTCCATTCTTGAGCCAAGCATTTCACGTTCTCGCTCATAACGCTTTTGAACCCCAGTTTTAGCCGCTTGTCGCAACTCATCCAGCCTAGCCAGGCGCATCTGAGCCTTTGCCAAAATGCTTAACCTGTTGGTTCAATAGTGCGAGTAAATTTAAATTGTACATAAGCTCTGATACAAAAAGCACACATTAAGGAAATGTTATCACTACAGTAACATCCGTTTGTTGCCAAGGCAACACTCTATTGTCGGGGTCCTGTCTATTTGCTATGGCACAAATAATTGTTGTTTATCATTAACCGAAATATAAATTACCAAGTATTTCAGGGAAATGTTACTTCAATTAACATTTAAACAAAAATAAAATAAATAAGAGGACTTGCTGTGAAACACCAAATAGAACATGAGTAAGGGCATGGAGAGTAACAGGGACAAGTAAACTACGATCATAGAATGGGACAAGTAAGATTCATATTGGCACCTGCAATGAGTGCTCCAATCCAGGTTAAAAGTCTTCATATACAGAATGAGACATTCAAAAAGATGTGGGCCTATAAGGATCGAAGTCAAAAGATTTTGGCATCATAAACCCCACATAACATAGCATGATCCATCAGGAAAGTAGGATGATCAAGGAAATAAAATTCAGATACGGCTTAGAAAATCATGATGCATGTGGGGACGCTTCATCATCACAACAAAAACCCAACGAAAATCAAAGGAAAACAAACCAAACCTTATTTCTCAGGAACCAAACTTGTCAAGAGCCTGATCAACATATTGAATAATACAAAGGACAAGTATATGTTTCAAGCACAAAAACAGAACGAATGAGAGTGCTATGAATAAGTCCCAAAGACCAAGTTGATTGCCTCAGTTAAACTGCTTGAAGATTTTACCTTTTCTGTTGTGCTGCTTGAAGCTTTGCTTCAAGGCGCTGACCAAGGTCTTCCTCATGAGATGAAGACTGTGAAGGGCTTCTAGGCTTTGGCCTCGCCTTGCTTGATAGCTTCTCATAGAATTGCTGCACTCAAAATCAGCAAAAGGGTATTTTTAAAAATTAAACTAACATTCAACTGAATGGAAGAGGAAAAAACTTAAAAACTAACATTTAACTAGATAAACGAGCGAAAAAATTTCAAACAAAAGAACCAAAATGATGTTATTACCAGAAAAAGAGAAGAGAGGGACCCAAAAGAAACACATGTGAAAAGAATATTCAAAAACATTCAACAATAAGTTTCACAGAGAGGGATAAAGACAGACCATGTGCAAAAGATGCCAAGAAAAAAGTGTACCAAAATTCAAGGACAAGCAGAACCCACCTTACCTAACCTAACACAAGCAAAAAACTTGAAAATAAAGATTTTTAATCTTTACCCAAAAAAAAAGAATTAAAGTGTTTGAAATCTTTCTATTTTTCCAGATAAATAAACCAAGAATTTAGTACCAAATTCAAAAGTTGAGCTCCATTTATTGGATTAAATTTCCCAGAAACCAAACGTGAAGTACAAGAAAAACAAGCAAACCAAACTGACAAAGTTACCAAGAACACAAAAAGAAGCATCATCCGACAACGTTTGGTTTCGAAGAAATCACCAAAACATTTCCCAAAGATGGAAAACTTACATCACCAACGATTCAATCACCAACAAAAAAAAAAAATTGTCGGTTTTTCTAAAAATTAGAAAAGTAAGTAAAAGAATTGAAGAAAAAAACAGAGAATTGAGTTGAACCTGTCTGCGAATATCAGCAAGCCGAAGCTTGGCTTCGATTTCTTCAGCAGTACAAGGAGTCTTACACTCAGCTAGGAGCCTCTTCCTTATTCTTCCTGGCACTCTGATCGGCGACGAAAACGACGACGTTCCCACCGTCTCGTCACTCACAGTGAATTCCATCGCAATCCCCCCCGCTACTCTCTCCGTCTCCGACGACATCACTTGTATTTACAATTATCCACTAACCAATCGCAAAACAAAACCAAAAAAAGAATCCAATTTTAATGAAATAAATACGAAAATGACCCCACAAACGAGCAGAAGCGCAAGTTCCCTTTCTGGGGTATGGAGTTTGGAAGATTTTGAAGAGTTTGGTCCGGTTTTGAGGTTGGATTTGAAATGACGAAGAAGAAGAGTAATGAAGCGAGCTCTCTCGTGTTGTGTAGGGAAATTTATATTTATTTATTTAATTTTTGTTTATGTGGGTTCCTAACACGTAAGAGCCTTGGCCAAACGGTACTCTTTTTCAGGTTTAGGCAATTTGGCTTTGCTTTTCTGGACTTTTCTTTTACTGAAATACCCCTCAGTTTTTTTCCTTTTTACGGTTGTATCCTTACTCTCTTTTTTTTCTCCATTTTCCTTTGATTCTTACCATCTCCTTCATTGAAACGTACAAGGTGTTTTTTTTTTTTTTTAATTTATAGGGCTATTGCCCTTCCTATGTATGTGTCAATCTAGGAAAGTCTTTGGTGGGACAAATGTACTCAATACATCTAGGTTTATAATCTTTTTATGATCAAATTTTTGTTTTTGTTTGACGAGTTTTACTTTAAAATTCATTGTCATTGCACCTTCATAAACTCTTTATTGTTGTATTAATTCGATCTTGAGAATTCTATGTTAAAAAAAAAAAATGATTGAAAGTGTTTTTGAAAAACATATGATAAATATGTTAGCGAGAGAGAAAAGGAACACCCTTACAGAGCAAAGATATAATGACAAAGCCAATTTCACCAATATGTACTAGTTTTGTTGAGTAAAGTCTAAAGTTTGTGGGTTTGGTTGCATTGGGTTTGGTGACATAAATCACGAACCTTCAAAATGACTTTTTATTAACTTTTAACTAGGCTTTTTTGTTTCCATCCCCAATTGAAAACAAATTAAGGGCGGTGAAATGACCACCAATGTACTCAATCTTTGTAAGACTTAATTCTCCCCACTTCTGACAAATTTTCTTTTCTTTATTCATCTTTTTGCTTCGATTTAAGAGAAAATACCTATAAATGTTTATGGGTAATTTTATTTATTTCTTTTGAGATTTGGCCTAATTAAAAGCAAATACATTTGATTTAAAAGAAAGTGTAGTCTTAATATATTTCTTAAGAATATATATTAAATCCTTAAACATTATATAAATTTTCTCAAAAAAATTATAACTTCTCCCTAAAACTATGAAAAAAATCATTAAATACACAAATATCAAGCAAATTTACACTATTTTCAATGACTTAACATGTGTCTTTATAACACAAGTTAAGATTACCTTAAAAGAAAATAGAAAAATACTTTCCCGATACTTCTACTAGAAGGAAAAAAAAATTAGATATGGAGAAACAAAATTTTGAATAAATTTTTCTTTTATTTTCCGACTTACAAATTTAAACTAATACTCATAAATCCTGCCTTACATATGAAAGGCTTAATGTTCATTTTATATAAGAAACACCATTGGTTGATGACGTTTCATTTATAATTTTGATAATACTTGTTGAAAAGTATTTATTAATTGTCTATTAATAACAATTCTAAATGCGATGTTGATATAATAAATTAAAATTGAAAATATTTAATTTATTTTTGTCAATTTTAAAAGAAAAACATAGACAAAGAAAATGGTTTTGACTAATTAGATGCAATTTTAACAACAATAAAAAAATTTCACCCATATACTAAAATATTTCTATTTAAATTAATACCCATTCTCAATAAATATATATATTTATCAAAAAAAATGATCAATTTGACATTCAATAAGTCTAATTGTAATTATGTTTACTTATTATTGAAAGCAAACATGTGTATGTCATTCTTATTTTGATGTTACAATATTGTCCATTTTCCTTTCATCATGGCGGTGACAAATTACTCGAGAAATTAAAAATAAATGATATTTAATTTGTCGAAATCTTTTAACTATCATCATGTGATACATAATAATCAATTTAATTCCATCATGTGATACATAATAGTGATGTTCTTAAAAAATAAACGAAAAAACAATTATATCACCCCGAGTTTTATAAACTAACAATGTCACCCCTAAAATTTCATAAAATGACAGTTGCTTCCCTTTTCTTGCACTGTTATATAACTAATATTTGTTTGTGTATTCAAAAAATCATTGTCTGAAATCACATGCTATCAATATTATAGTACACGTAAAATTGTTATTCTATATGATTGTAGGAAATTTAGTGGTTTTCGGTACATTTTCTAAACTTTTGGTAGAGAAACGAAGCTTTCAAATTCTTGAGAGAGGAAAAAGTTACCCCTTATTAGGGCTGTTCAAAATTACCCTACCCGATCGGGTTTGTTGGGTTATAGGCGGGTCAATGTAATAAAAAATCCGAAATCGGGTTATGAACTTTGGGTTTTTTGCAATCGAGTTTGGGATCGGGTTTAATTCATGTAACTCGAGATGAAAGTATCGAGTGTCGAGTAGATAGTGTCGAGTGTCGGATGCATATCGAGTATCGGTTGTGAATCTGACACGACTCGATATGTAAGTATCGAGTGTCGAGTGTCGGATGATGCATCCGACACTCGATGTCTTCAAAAATATACTGATATCGAGTGTCGGTTGTGAATCCGACACGACTCGACACTTACATGTCGAGTATCGAGTGGACAATGTCGAGTGTCGGATGCGATGTCTTCGAAAATAGACTGATATCGAGTGTCGATTGTGAATCCGACACGACTCGGCACATACATGTCGAGTGTCGAGTGGCTAATATTGAGTATCGGATGCATCATGTGACACTCGATGTCTTCGAAAATAGTATGATATCGAGTGTCAGTTGTGAATCCGACACGACTCGACATGTAAGTATCGAGTGTCGAGTGTAGGATGATACATCCGACACTCGATGTCTTCGAATATATACTGATATCGAGTGTCGGTTGTGAATCCGACACGACTCGACACTTACATGTCGAGTATCGAGTGGATAATGTCGAGTGTCGGATGCGATGTCTTCGAAAATAGACTGATATCGAGTGTCGATTGTGAATCCGACACGACTCGGCACATACATGTCGAGTGTCGAGTGGCTAATATTTAGTGTCGGATGCATCATGTGACACTCGATGTCTTCGAAATAGACTGATATCGAGTGTCAGTTGTGAATCCGATACTACTCGACATGTAAGTGTCGAGTGTCAAATGGACCCGACCAACCCGACCATTCAGGTTATATCTTGGGCTACATGCTTCAGAAATCCGATTACGGATTTAAAATGTCTAACTCGATCATGTATCGGGTTTTGTCAGGTTGGGCAAAAACCGACCCGTCCCGACCGCGTTTGCACCCCTACCCCTTATAATCAAGGAAGTAAATCTTTTAATACAAATTTTTAACATATAATTAGACAAAAATTTTTAATAATTGACCCATAAAATTTAATAGTTGAGATAATTAATAAGTTGATAATATTAAATATAATTTTTTAATTTTTAATTTTTATCGTTAAGTTTGATAAAATCAAAAATTATAAATTTTTTTAATAAATTATATTAAATTTTTGTGTTAAAAGTTTGACCCTCTCAAATAATTAATTAACGTTCCCAACTTAAACCAGACTTTTAAGACTTATCCTGGAGAAGATTATAGGATAAAAAGAAAAAGCGAACACTTTGAATGTAGACCACTCACGAAGTCATGCCAGCAACCTTTAATCATTGAGTTGAATCCCCTTTTCAAGAGCCATAAATCTTTATATTAATTAACGTTGCTTATGTTACAAGATATTAATAATGTCCATATCCTGCGTGTGATTTACTGTATGTTTACAGTTTACCCAACATACAAGTGAATTATTATTATAATTATAAGCTCGTAAATTGAAACATGAGAGAAAACTAGAAGAGTCGACAATAATCTTATTAAATCTCACATTAAATAGTGGCAGGAGATTTGTGGGTTTAGAGTAAGGACTGATTGATACGTTCATTTAATGATATATTTGATTTCTTAAAAGTAACTAATATTATATATTTTTTTCTAAGAGGTTAGATATTGCATGTCTCATGCTTTGATAATAATCATGTTCAATGTCTCTGTTATTTATTATGTAAATTATTACTCAATGCTACATATTCTCTCAAATACTTGAAATATAGTAAAAATAATAAAAAGAAAAACCAACTGAATAATAAATCATAATAATAATGATTTATTATTGCTAAAACTTCCTCTAAATATGTTTTTAAAAAGATGGGTGTATATTGATGAGAAAAAAATTGTTAGAAAAACTCATAGTTGGGAGGTGTTGACAATGATTACAAATCTTTTAAGGGATAATTAAATAGTATCAAGTTGTATTGGATAGAAAATGTCAAACTTACAATGTGAATACCCAAATAAGCAATCTATGAAAGTATGAAACAAGCAAGGAAATCCAAATGGTTTCATAAATAAAATCTTGATAATTTTAGGACATTTTAATAAAATATCAACAATGGTTTAGCAATAGATAATGATGTTATCATACTATTATATGTTATTAACATGATGTCATGTGCATTAAACTATTTTATGTATGATAATAACGAAGTTTCTTGATTTTGGTCAATCATGAGTTGTATGACATAAAACAAGGTTATATTATTTTATCCATTTTGTTAATACTAAATATAGATAAATCACCACAAACGATGGCATTGGTCTCCCCAATATTTCCTTGAAGTGTTTTAATCATATTTTAATAAATAAATGAAAACATTTCCATTTTCTCATTTGAAAACAAATTTAAATTTAATATATGGGTTCACCGCCCATTTGATATTTGATAATGTAGTCAAAGATTGCTTAGAATCTAATCATAGAATAATCTTGAAATTAATTCAAAGTGTATAATATAATTGCCAGAAACAAAACACAACGTTGATTTAGGGAGGGAGGCCCAAAGAAAAAATTTCTCTAGAATTTTATATTAAAAGAAAAATTCCAAACACTATTCAAAATTGTTTTGTTAAACGTACCAACTAATAACGTGCCCGTTAAATAATGAGCTGGTAACTGGTAAGCAGTGACTTCATTAAGCAGCCTATTGAAAATTAAGGCCATATTTTTTTATTAACAACTTGGAGTGTTTTGCTATAATTTTATTAAAAGGAAATACAACTATGTTGCTCATGCCTTTTAGAGAATTTAATTAAGATGTGTCCGCAATAATTTTTTTTGATTGCTTGACACAATGTTTTTATAATCACATCTAGTATTAAATGCCGCAAATTCGACAAGATAATGAATCATAATCATTGCATTATTGTCGAATTTTGTTGTTTTAGACTACTTTAATGATTGTAGATTTAATTTTCAATTTGTATTATATTAAACAGATGTCAAGCATTCATGATTATTTAAAAAAAAAAAGAAAATCAAGAATATATCCATTTTCCAAGTTTCCGTCAGATTCACTGTCAGGTTTCAATACAAATTTATTAGAATTTGAATGAAACAATTAGAGTTGATTTGTTTGAGTTAAGGAGAGCTTGTAGAATTAGATTTTGCTGAAGAATTTGTAATTACAAAGGAAAACTAATTAAAAAAAAAGCTAGTTTTGGAAAAATCTCAACTTTGAGTTTGTCTTAGAAGACTAAATGAATTTATTTTGGGTTATGTTAATTAAATAAAAATTAATTTAAATTTAGATTAAAAATATTTAAATCATTGTTTTTCTTAAAAAATAATAACGCAAAAATATTCTTATATTAGAAATTAATTATTAATATAAAATTTAATATAAAATTTATTTTTGGGTTATGTTTATGTTATTTTTAAATATTTCTATAATTAATGATCAAAATTAATTCTATATTAAATATAATTAAATTTGTAATTTACTAATCATAATGTGAGGGATAAAATAAATATAGCTAAGCCTTTCTCATGATATTATTAAAATAATAAATTTATAATTAAATAAGACTAATTAATATATAATTTTACTTCATATCAGTACATATAAGTGGAATTGTAAAACAATTAAATGCATATAACAAATAGATATATAAAAATTTGATGTCGTTTATATTAACTTGTTTAATGAATTATGTTTATATTATTTATTATAGCTTTCATAATTTGATATTACTTTGTAGTTAAAAAAGGAAATTTTCATACATTATTATATGAATTGGTTATTTAGGTTGATTTTATATGAATTTAGAAGTATAATATGAATCAGAAACTTTTTTTTTTTTTACAAAGAAAAATAACGATTAAACCTACTTTCTTGTGAATTTTATATCTTATTTTTTGAAATATATTTTAGATTTATGAATGAAAAATTAAAAAAATGAAATAAGAGATCATCTGTATATTTGTTTAGTAAACTACAATCTAAATTATGATTAAGAATCCTTTGAACCTATCTATGAAATTCAATTAGCTTTTGTTCGTAGGAGACCCACATTCCCAACTAAAAGTTGATAGACAACTCATGTTACTCTTGTTTATTTTCAAACTCTACAAACAATTATCCGGTTTTGATGGGATTAAGTTGAAAAATTAGACCCAACAATAATTCAAACCTACAACACCAACATCTCTTTCACAATGTGTTTTATTTAATTATATAGGACAATATTGCTATTAATATTGATGCATCTTTTTCATTATTAAAAAAATTCCAAACAATTAAAATAAAATTTTTTATTAATTTTAAAATTTATATAATTTTTTCAATAAAGTCTAAAAATATTAATAAACTCATTAATCTAATTAAAAAATTGATTTTATCCTGAGGTAAGAGATTGTTAACTTCGAAGCCCAATTAACCGCATAATAGGGACAAAATCGTCATTTCATGAATAATTGGCTATCAAATTGCTTCCGGAGGCTACGGCAACCAACACGGCTGCAACACTTTGCGGTGATGTGACACGTACTTTCGGCGGACGTTTACCACGTCATCCTTAGAGCAATATTCGGCGACTTCTACACCACGCTCGCGAGTAGATAAAATTCTGAATCTACTCGCTCTCTCCAACACTCACCTGTCCATCACGTCATTCCTCACCGAACTCAACGCTCGAGAGAATCCTAGAGCCCAGATGGCTGTCGGCCACGCTTTCTTATCCGATTAACAACCTGGGCTAGCGGTGGTCCTGGATGCAGGGGATCATTCAATTTTGGTGGTGTTTGTTTCAATCACTTAACACTTTTTAGATAAAAACACTCTTTAGAATTTAATTTACACCACTTAATAAAATATTTGTTTACTTTTTTAGATACCACTTAAAAAAATAGTAAGAGAATATTTTATCTTTAATGTGACTTTTTTATCCTTATTAAAATGTACAATGTTTATACTTATATTTATACAATCATTTAAAAATTAAATAGTTAATAAAATTAAGTCAAAATTCTTTTTCATTTAAATAATTAATATTATATTTCTTACAACCTTTAAAAAATAATTATTAACTAAAATTAAATAAAAATTCTTTTTCATTTAAATATTTAATATTATATTATATAAACTCATATGATATTATTGTAAAACTACTATATCATTAATATTATCAATTTTTAAAATTCATTCCTCCAATAATTAGATCAAGTTTAAGCCATATCAATTTGTATAAAAAAAAAATTGTAAGAGTAGTATTTTATCCATTACATTTTGTGGACCATATTTTGAATCATAAAAAAATAATTCTATTAATTAAAGTGTTTTCCATTTCATAAACTTAAAAAGAAAAAAACAAATATGATCTTTTAATTGACAATATTAAATATTAATTTTTACTTTAAATTTACACTATTAAATAAAATAAAATGTTCTTATCAATCTAATAAATAATTTTTGAAGTTTCAATAAAACTGTCCCTATAATATTTAATAAACTTTTATCAAATATATTGTCTATTTTAAAACTTACTATTTATAATGATATCAAATTTTTTAATAGTTATTATTCAACATATTATTAACTAATTAATTTGAAATATTAATAGAAATAAATGAAATTTTACCAATTATAAAAAATATTTATCATATTTTGATGTGGTAATTATAAATATAGTAATAAATAATATAAATAATATAACAATTTGATAATAAATACTAAAACAATCACAAATATATTAAAATTGTACCTTTTAATAAATTAAAATAATATTCTTAAATAAAAATTTAATAAAATTTATATTATTTTAATATATATTCATATTTATGGAATAAAATTTTTAATACCTTATTTAGACAATAATTATTAGAAAATTTGATAAAATTTATATTATTTTAATATGTAAGGATATTTATGGCATAAAATTTTTAACACCTCATTTAGACAATAGTGGTTAGAAAAAGTGATGTATTTTCACTTTTTCAATTAAGTGATTTATCACTTAAAATAAGTGTTAAATAGAAAAACAAACAAAAATTTTAAGATTTAAATTTAAACAAGTGTTAAGTGATAAGTGGTAGGCTTGGAACCGGGGCGGGGCGGGTACGGGGCAGCAAGTATCCAGCCCCGCCCCGCTGAAATTTTTTTTGCCCCGCCCCGCCCCATTGCCCCTTTGCGGGGCGGGGCGGGGCAAAAAAATTTTCAGCGGATCCATACCCGCCCCGCCCCGCCCCGCCCATATTTAAAATATTACATAACACCCCTATAATCTTTATATTTTTACGATTTCATCCCCTGTAACATTTACATTTTTACAAATAACTCCCTTATCAATTTCTCATCATATCATTTATAACTATGATCATTTTTTAACAACATAAAAATAATAAATCTTTAAACTAAAATTAAAATGGTTGTATATTAATACTTGATTTTAGTAATAATAATGTTATATACTCTATTAAAAATATGTTAAAAGTGTATTGTTGCTTGTAAATTAGTTAATTGATAAATTTTAAAATAATTGATAATATAATTAAATAATTTTTTAATGGCATGTTGATTTAATTTCAATCTAATAATAGTAATAATATGATTGGTGTATGCTAATTAATTAATATTATAAATATTCATGAAACATTAATAATTTAATTAATCAATTAAAATTAATATAAATCATATATTTAAAGTTATAAGATTATTTTTATCATATTTCTATTTACATATTTAGAAAGTAATATATTGATTATATTAAAGATATACATTTCTAAAATAATCCTGGTAGTATTACAATAATTTAATTAGTACTTAGTAATCTATATCAAGATTGTAGATGTTATACAAATTTAATTACTATATAAAAATATTTAATTACTATTTGATTTTATTAGCAATAATGTTACATACTTTATTAAAAATAATGTTAAAAGTGTATTATTCTTGTAAACTAGTTAATTAATATTTTTTCAAATAGTTGATAATACAATTAAATAATTTTTCAATAGTATGTTGATTTAATTTTAATATAATAATAGTAATAATATGATTGGTATATACTAATTAATTAACATTATATATATTTATGAAACATTGATAATTTAATTAATTAATTTAAATTACCAATTTACGATAAATAATATATTTAAGGTTATAAGATTATTTTTATCATATTTCTATTTACATATTTAGAAAGTAATATATTGATTATATTAAAGATATACATTTTTAAAATAATCTTGTTAATATTGCAATAATTTAATTAATACTTAGTAATCTATATCAAGATTGTATATATTATACAAATTTAATTACTATAAAATACAAATATTTAATTACCATTAATTGCCATTTGATTATATTAGTAATAATGTTACATACTTTATTAAAAATAATGTTCAAAGTGTATTATTACTTGTAAACTAGTTAATTGATAATTTTTTAAATAGTTGATAATACAACTAAATAATTTTTTAATAGCATGTTGATTTAGTTTCAATCTAATAATAGTAATAATATGATTGGCATATATCAATTAATTAACATTATGTATTTATAAAACATTTCTAATTTACTTAATTAATTTAAATTATAAAAAATCATATGTTTAAGGTTTTAAGATTATTTTTATCATATTTCTATTTACATATTTAGAAAATAATATATTGATTATATTAAAGATATATATTTTAAAAATAATCTTGTTAATATTACAATAATTTAATTAGGACTTAATAATCTATATTAAGATTGTATATATTATACAAATTCAATTATTATAAAATACAAATATTTTATTTTGTCATTATAACATGACTAAATTGATGTTAATATATTAAAAGATGTTAATTATTAATTAAAATGTAATTTTTATTAAAGTATTTGCATTGGTTGTAAAATTATTAAGAATTTATATATAAAAAAAGTTTAACAAATATAACCTAAAAAATTACATCACAGTCCTAAAATTTTAAAATTTTAGAAACACACCCTTGAACCTTGCGGGGCGGGGCGGGTCTACGGGTCCAAGCGTTGGACCCGGACCCGGACCCGCCCCGGCCGGGGCAAAAAAATTTTGCCCCAGACCCGCCCCTATGAGGCTTCGGACCCGCCCCATTGGACCGGGTCCGACCGGGGCCCCGGACCCAATGGGGCAAATGCCCAAGCCTAATAAGTGGTGATAAACAAACGTGCCCTTCGTCTGCGATGAGCTGAGCTGGAGCCACGAAAAACACGATTAAATAAACCACGTGTCCGAGGAGCGTTAAATAGCTTAGCAGCCGCGGCAATTTTCCAACCATATAAACTGATGTATAGTGGTGGGGGTCCACTGTGTGGAGCCCGCTATTTGAAAAAAGTTAGAGAGGCTGTAGTGGAAGCACAAGCGAGGGCCACGTGTGTGACTGACATGTACGTGCTGAGTCGCTATGGCCACACAGTAAGAGTTTGGTCGTCATTGTTTACGAAGATATAAATTTTGGGTATATGTTAATTATTTTTTTAAAAAAATGAAATTGGTTAAGTTGAGGAGTTGATATAAAATTTTAGTAAAATTTTGATTTTTATTATTAAATTTATTTTAAAAAGAAATTAAGCAATTAATGAACGTAGCATCTTGTATTATTGAATAGAAATACATTTCTTAAAAATAATCTCAGAATTATATATCTCAAATCATAAAACATAATTTTAAAATAATCACCTCATTCATTATATTATCTAATCAACACAAGAAAATATAATTTCTTATTTTAAAATAAAAATAATAACACAAATAAACAAATCCTAATGTCATAGACATTCTTTTTTACCGTAATCTTAGAAGACCAATGATTCCATTGAAGCATGAATCAATATCTTAGAATTTGTCAAAACTTTTTAGGATTTAAAAAATTAAAATTTTTTTATTCCAACTTTTTATATTTTCTATTTTTCTAATAAAAGCTAAACCAATAGAATTTCTAATCTATTAGTTAATGATTGTTTGTTGTTTCCACTTATTATTCAAGATTAAAAAGATTTAAGGTTTAAGTGATTAATTTTTGTTTTTCTCCGAAATTATCACTTAATTTTCGTGATAAATCACTTATTAAAAAAAGTAAAAATTTTCTACTTAATTTTGAATTACAATTGCATTCACGCCGCAATAATATTTTGTTCCATAGATCCCCTTGTGCATTGAATTAGTGAAAATAATATTGTTAAATAAAAATTTAACAATATTAAATAATAATAAATATAACTATATTTAAAATGTTATTTTATCTAGCTCCAATTTTAGAATATGATAAGAGAGACAATCGTTTTCAAGGCGATGACAGCCGTTAGGGTCATGCGTCCGACAACACCTATAGCACCACCATGACCATTTCTGATCGATCTACATCGTTATTAGAGTATTTTAGAATAAAGAACGAAATTTGGTCATAAAAGTTTGAGAAACATTTAATCATGGTGTTGGTAGCAGTCAGTGGCGGTCAGTAATGGAGTCTTCGACAATGTTTTAGTGAAATTATGTAGTTATTTATTTATTTATTTTAACTAATTTATTTGATTTTTTAATATTTAATTTTAGAAAATAATTTGTTTAATATATATGAACTCTTTAATTTAATTCCTTTTGAAAAATCTAAGTTAACTAAAAATTATTAGATTATCTTATAATATATTGTATCTTTTATTATAAGAATAAATATGACAAAGAACTTATTTTAAGACATAAAAAAAACAAATATATAATTAAATGCTAGTTTGTTTCAGCTTATTAAAATAAAGCTTATTGAAGTATATTCTTTTAGGTTATTGTTTCTAAAAGCAGAACATTTATTAAAAAAGTTATTGATTTCAAGCACTTATTATAATTAAATTACCAAAATATAGTTTTGTTATAAAGAAATAATAAAGTAAAACATTTAAAATTAAATAATAATATCAATGATATTTCAAAATTAAAAAAGCTTGAAAAGAGTTTTTTTCAAAAACTTCAAATTTGGGTTTCTCCCATAAGATATGAATAGTTTTTTTTTTTTTTAAAAATCCTACATAAACTCTTTTTAAGTTACAATCAAACGACGTAAAATAAACTTAAAAGATTTTTTAATATTAAAAAATTTTTTACCACTAGAAGTCCAAACAAATACGATCAAATATTGATAATTAAGTGTTAATAAGTGTTAAATATTAAAATGTCTGTTACGTTAAAATACGTTAAAAGGGAAAAAGATCAAACAATCCCTTCAAGATAGATGATTTAATTATTTTTTATTTCATTTATCTGCATTTATCTGCTTTAAGATTTGAATATTTTATAAAAGAGCATTTATTATTGTCCTTTTATGAATAACCTACTGATTATATTTAAATTTTAATGATATTTCATATATATAGGGATAATTCCATCAATGACCTAGAGGTTTAGTCTAGATAAAATATAACCTTACCTTTTTGAAAGTATGCACTTTCGAACCCGCTGTTAGAGAGTTGTAGTTGTAGTTTAGTTTTAATGCTAAACATCCAAATGACGTTAATACCCTTGACTATTTGAAAAATTTTTGAAAATTTGTCAGTTGAGGCGATTCGAGTTGAATGCATGTTTGAAGACATTGCCACCATGCCAATTCCCTTACGTGTTCAACGTGCACAATTTTTCTATTTATGATTTTATTTATTTTAAGACAAAACAAGAATTACAAACTTGACTCTCCTTTCTCTCCCTCCTCTTCACCCTCTACGTCACCTTGTATACATTAGATAGCCTGTACAATTCCTTCTCTTCTTGGATTTCCTTGCTGTGGGAGATTTTTGTTGTGATGTGTTTGAAACGGTGGATTGGGTCCGAAAATTGTTGGCTTGATGGTGAAACAGTGGAGTTGTGATGAAACTCGATTCATAAATCGAAAACTAAAGATGGAAGAATCTTGAAGCCTAAAGATGGAACTGGATTCATAAATCGAAAACTATAAATACGTTAATGGAGCCCACTTGTCCAGCAATTCTTCAACATCTTGGATAAGCCCACTTTTCCCTCACAAAACCAAATTGTTTTGAAACTGAATGTCTTTTTTTTTTTTTTAATTGTTTTAATTTTTTATATCTTCGAGTAACATCATCCCCTAAAACATGACTTTTTAGTATAATAAATTGAAGGGTAAAAAAGAAATATCATCATCAAATAACAGTGAAAGGAGGAAAAATTCAATTTTTTTTTTTTTTATAATTTAGAGACACTTCCTCCTCATTTCCTTCTTTCAATTCAATTGGGATTTGGGAAGAAACAATCACCAACTCTTTCGTGGTGGCTAGAATCTTATTATAAAAATAGAATTGGATAGGTTGTATGTACATACACATATATCGCCATCATTTTGATCCATCAAATGAAAGAATCATGTAGAAACATCTAGCTCTCTATTTTGTACAATACCAAAGTATTTGATACGACAGTGTTATCGATCCCAAAATGAAAACATATACAATATAATATATCGAATTCTTAATGTTACTTGTAATCCTTCTTTATTAGATGATTGTAAACGACTAATCTTTCTCGATCTTTCGATATACCTTCATAGACGTAAGTCTAGCAAATTGGAATAAGTTCCATGGCATAAAACCAATTTTCATAAACAATCAAATAAATATCTTAACTTCACATTTGAACCATTTTATGCAAATTTACACTTTTTTTCTTCTTTCCCCAATTCATTGAATGACATTCTACCTCAGTTAGGAAGTGAATATTACAAACTTGAATCACTAGAATTATATGATATAGACAATTAACGATATACGAAACATTCTTGTCGATGAAAATTTTACTTCTAATCAAACAATCTCAGTAAAGTCATCAACGAAGACTACTTTCCACTAATTTCAAATTCTTGCATTTTCCATTTTATTTATCAATCCATACAAAGAAGATAGAAAATATGGAAAACAAGTTAGTTTTTGGTATGCTTATATTACAAGATCAAAATAATGCCAAACACAACATCAACTCTCAAGGAAAGCCGTGGCTAGATCAAAATGTTCAAGCCAAAAAAGAAGAGTTGCTCAAGGACTAATAGTAGATGTCCTATGTTAACTAAAGGCATCTCCAAAAAATTGACGAATATATGAAAGAAATGAAGAATAAAAACTGAATGACATGTACCATCCATATACTTTCATTCTTTAGCTCTTATATTAACAATAGTAAAGGTGAATGACAAATTTATTGACCATATTCCATATACATGGTCATCTTATGAAGAATAGTAAAAAGAATTAGCGGCAGAAGTCCTATGTACGTATATATGAAATTTAACGTATTCTATAGCCCCAATGGTTTTCCCAGGGAGGTCCAAAGAGTCAAAAACCAAATCTCTGTTGCGTAGCTATTGCCCCTCCCTCCTGATTTCCTGAAGAGTGATGTAAAACTTTTTTCACCAGAGAGATATCTCCCTACTGTGCTGTAATGCATTTGCAGTGGAGAAAACAGTTGCGGAGAGATATGTATGACAACTAAACACGTGAGAGGATTGTTACCATGTCTCCAAAAGGGTTCCAGAATACTTTACAGAGGGTATCTTCAAAACCATTTCAAATGTCAAAACCTGGCAATGCAAACTGAGTTGCAAAACTCTCAACTTGCATCCAGAGCTCCAAAATATCCTTATTGCTTTGTAGACTCTTCAGAAAGTTTTTCTGCAACTTTGCACGCTCATGCTGCATCATGCTGGCAATATGTGCAGCTCTAAGGAGAAAGTCCGCTATGATGTCAAAATCTGACTCTAGGCAACCTCGTGAAGTCATTGCAGGAGTACCTGTGGACATTAAATACTATTGTATCTGCTCAAACCTCTCTATAAGAAGTACATGAGCAAAGGTTCATACACTTGCAACCAAGTTCAAATGAGATCCATACTTACCAATCCTTACTCCTCCAGGAGTAATAGTGCCATTGTCACCAAAAATAGCAACTTTATTAAGAGTTATATGACACAGCTCACAAACCTTTTCGTAGTGTTTACCTATAATACAACAATAAAATAAGATCAGGTATTACAAGTCATAAGCAATTGACCTTTGATGGTTTACAGGTATATCAAAGAAGATATTTCTGGAAACATGCACAGAGGGGAGCAAATTTCAAAATGAAGAGATGTGAATGTGAGGCACACAAGAAAGATATACACTGCAATCATTTCGAAACTCTTTAAATAATGTATGTAGAACAAAGTCTTTGGACTCGTCAGATTATGTAACTATAAGCAATCTTAACCACTTGAGTTATAGGGAAAAATTTTCTCTGATTCGAAGAATTTTTGGAAAGAATAATTTTGTCAGAGCATTTGAGTCGCAGAAAGTTAACTAGTGTTATCCCATTCTGTTGCATACAAAATTTTTTCTAATTTTATTTATAATAAACACCATGCCATCATCATCATATCTTGACAACTATTCTTCAGATTCTAACAGGAATAAATAATGCAAGAGAGCATGCACTGAATTTGTCTTTATTCTCAATCTTTGCCTTGTATGGGATTCGCAACAAGAATGGATGTCAGTTCTATAAAATTTTTGGATGGTTTTAAATCAATACCAAGTGTATACTTAACCTTGGATGTGAGTCCTGTCCTAATACTGTCATGGTATCATGTCAAATGGCTAATAACTTGTGTTTTTATGATGCTAAAAATCTTATCTCCAAGTCCAATGGACATAGTGTTTCACGCCTCAAACGTCAGTTCCTAAAAGACCTTTCTGTAATCTCACCGCACCAGTCCCCTAACCTAATACCATCAAAAGTAACCTTATTGTACCCATTCTTCAAACAGCATATAATCTGCAAGGGCGGCTATACCTTCAAAATTTGTTCTTGATTAAAAATCCTACTGGTGAATAGATAAAGTAGCACAATGCTTATATCTCCAAATGAAATAGGGACAGACAGAGAGGCATGTTTGATATCAAAGTTTTGAATAAAAAGAAATATCTAGCAATCAACTTAACTAATCCATTACGTCCTCTTTGACAAAGTGTAACTCATAAAAATATGATTGTTAACAAAAACTGCAGGTCAACATCAAGAAATATGATGCTTGGACAACAAAGAAACAAAAAAGAAAAACATTTTGCAGTTGCTTGGGCTAAGAGTGCAAAATAAACCAAGAAATAAAATTATAAAAAGAGCTGTCGCTATACCTGCTAATCCTAGAGGCCTTAGATCCCAAAGTAACAAATGGTTGTCTGTGCCTGCAGTAACTAGCCTACAATTTCTTCTCAACAATGCAGATGCTAATGCTTGTGCATTCTTCTTCACCTGTTGCATATATACCTTAAACTCAGGAGTAGCAACCTGCTTTAAGGCTATGGCAAGGGCAGCAATGTGGTTATTGTGTGGTCCACCTTGCAATGATGGAAAGACAGCAAAGTTTATCTTTTCCTCCAAGTCATATTGATCACTTTCAACTCCTTGATTTAAAAGAATCCCTCTCTTACTTGGCTTTGTACCCTTCCTGTAGAAAATTATACCTCCCCTTGGACCTCGAAGGCTTTTATGAGTTGTTGAGGTAACAATGTCACAGTAGTGGAAGGGGCTAATGCATTCCTGTTTAAACATCAACCATATGTTTATTGTTTAAATTTTCCAGAAATATCAAATAATATATTTAATATCTTAACCTCAACAAAAGGAAACAACTGCAGTCAGATTTTTCGTTACCCCAACAACACCACCACACCCCAACTCCCAACCTCTCCCCACCACACTACAACCCCCTCTCTTCTCCAACCGAAAAAAAAAGAGAGATTCCATGTCCAACCAAAATGATTAATTAAAGTATTATTCAGTCCTCAAAGCAATAGACATCCTCCCACTGAGTCGAAACATTATAATAGAGCTTTATATTCGCAAATAATTCCATGGGGGCACATTATATTATTTCTTATGCATCACCTAAGAAGCCAGCTTAGGGACTCCAACTAACAAACAATACTTCAGTTCTTTAACGTTGACACAATTATACTACGGTGGATGTTCACAGGATAATATAAATGCTTGCATTAGAATACTTACAAACAAATGAGTGCAGATGAAACCTAAGATATGTTGAAACATTTTAACCTATGTTTTCCCAATCATCATGTTACAATGAGCGCACAAGCTTCCTACGATGTCAGTCTATCTTAAGGTACAGAATTTTGCATTTCAATTCTCCATAAAATTTCAAAAAGAGGTTAGAACATAAACTTCAGAAGCCAAGAAGATTAACACCAAGCCATACAAATCTAATTAATGGGCATGTAACTGCAGGTAAACAGAACTCAACTCAGTATCCGTCCACAACAGCAGTAAGCAGAATCATTCTAAGTCAAATGAAATCTACAACATTATAACAACATTCAAGTGAAGTCTAATCTATCAAAACAATCAAGCAATCACAAACACAAATATCCACCAAAACACAAAAAAAGCACCAAAATTTCCCACCTTAGCCGCAACAAGCCCACTTATTTGCGCCATATCACACAACAGAACCGCCCCACATTTATCCGCAATCTGCCTGAACCTTGCATAATCCCACTCCCTAGGATATGAACTCCCCCCACAAATCAAAATCTTCGGCCTGAACTCCAATGCCCTCTCCTCCAATCTATCATAATCAATGTACCCCGTCTGCGGATTCACCTTGTACATCAAACTCTCAAAGAAAATGGAAGCAGCAGAAACTTTTCTCCCACTTGGCATGTAACATCCATGGCTTGTATTCCCTCCTGAGGGCGTGTCCAGCCCCATTATCCGGTCACCCGGCAACAGCAGCCCTGTATAAACAGCTAAATTTGCGGAAGTACATGAATAGGGCTGCACATTCACTCCCCAATTTTCATCATCCAAACCAAAAGCATCTAAAGCTCTCTTGCAGCAGAGCTTTTCTATCTCATCTATATACTCATTACCGCCATAATATCTCGCTCCAGGCATCCCTTCTGAGTACTTGTTCGTCAAGTGGCTGCCCAGAGCCTCCATGACTGCTCTGCACACGAAGTTTTCTGAAGCTATGAGCTCAATTCCGTTCCATTGGCGGCTTTTTTCTTCTTCCATGATGGTGAACACATCTGGGTCTTCCGTTTTGAGCGGCTGGTTGCCCCACCATCCGGTCGTTTTGGGTCGTTTGATGCACATGGGTTGTCCCATAATCCGGAACTCTTCAATGGGTTGATCGTCATCGTCGTTGTCGTCGGTTGGAGGAGGGAGGTAGGATGGCGGCGGCGGCGGCGGCGGGGGTGATGATGGGCAAGCGAGGGCTAAAGAGAAGCCGTTTGCTTGGTGGGATGATGACGAAGACGATGATGATAAGTCCATGATTGTTGTTGAACGAGGAAAGCAATGACAAGGTTGCTTGAAGAAGTCACTGTAAAAACCGTTGCTTGTGGGGGAAATAAGTTATAAATTCAAAGTTCGGGG
>SNVD02001232.1:0-142490 GCA_013180625.2 Boswellia sacra | reverse complement strand
GAAAGTTTTCCAAAATAGCTCCCGAAAAATAAAAGTTTGAAAATTCGCGAAAACACCCCCGCGGAGGAAAAAATGAAGGTTTGAAAGTTCGCAGAATCACCCCCGCAGAGGAAAAAATAAAAGTTTGAAAGTTCGCGAAAACACCCCCGCGGAGAAAAAATAAAAGTTTGAAAATTCGCAGAAACACCCCCGCGGAGAAAAAAATAAAGGTTTGAAAGTTCGCAGAATCACCCCCGCGAGAAAAAAATGAAGGTTTGAAAATTCGCGGAAACACCCCCGCGAATAAAAATTAAAGTATGAAAATTAGCGAAAACACCCCGCGATTTGAAATTAAAGTTTGAAAATTCACGGAAACACCCCTACGATTTAAAATCAAAGTTTTAAAATTCGCGGAAACACCCCCGTGATTAAAAAACAAAGTTTCAAATTTTGCAGGAACACCCCCGCGGTTAAAAAAATGAAGTTTCAAAATTTTGCTGAAGCACCCCCGCAATTATTCAAATTTCTTCGGGGTAGCCCCTGCAGGTTACGTAACGCCGCAAGCCGCATGCAGCGCGCCCAGCGCCTCGCGGGCTCGCCCCCGCGCGCGCCCAGCGCCCCGCAAGCTCGGCCCCGCACGCCCAGCGCCCCGCTCACAGCTCGCCCCGCACGAGCTCAGCTCTCCCTGCGCACAGCTAGTCCCGCGCGAGCTCGACTCTCCCTGCGCGCAGCTCGCCCCGCACGAGCTTGACTCTCCCTGCGCACGCAGCACGCCCCGCGCGGGCTCTCCCTTCGCATGAAGCATGCAGCTCGCCTGCGCGAGCTTGACCGTCCCTGCGCATGCAGCTCGCCCCTCGCGGGCTCTCCCTTCACGTGCATCTCGCCCTTACGGGCTCTCCCCTCGCCCATCGCGAGCTCGCCTGCATGCTTGCCTTCGTTCCCACATGCTTGCCATTCGGCCTTCGCATGTTTGCTGCTCCCTCTTCGGACTTCACCTCTTGCACTTAAGCTCTCAATGGAGAAGAGAGAAGACAATAAGTGCTGGTCTGCTTAATGCTATGCTTGTTCAAAGTAATGATGTTGTGGGTGGTGATGCTGTGTATGTTGACTCTTCAATGAGAGATGAGAAACTGTTAGAAGATGATCTGGATGTTGCTTATCTTATTGACAACTTAATAAGTGATAAACCAGTAGAAAATTTTTGGTCTGGAATGAAGGCCATTACTTGGTGTCCTGTGTCTCCTGACCCTCCTCTACAAGGACTGCCTTGGTTGAATACCGGTGACCAAGTAGCATCTTCAAGCATTGTGAGACCAAGATCACAAATGTGGATGGTTTCCTCTACCATGCATATACTAGATGGTAAATGTGGTTCAATGTACCTACAAGATAAACTTGGTTGGATGGACAACGTAAGTATTGATGTCTTATGGAGTTATCCAAGGCTTATGACCAGCTTAATTTGCATTCCCAGCTGCTCGCCCCCGCGCACATAGCAGCTCGCCCTCGCGAGCTTGACTCTCCCCTCGCCCTTGGAATCACGCCTCTCGCCAATCACATACGATTTCACTGTAGGCATGCCTTCGTTCCCGCATGCATGCCCTTGCGCAACCACATGCATATTCAGAACTATGCATAAGCCATTCTCTTGGCTATTGCTTCAACTCGGAAGCAATTTCGCGTGGTTGGAAATTGTTTTACCTAAGCCTTTTTTCCTAAAGTTTCCACTGCTTTATAGTTAGCTGCCACCATACTTCCCTAGTGACCACTTGGGTAAAAAAAAAAAAATTTAGCTTTTAAACCTACATGCTACGGTCCCGCAACCATGAATCCCTCCTTTGTGAACTAAGCATGCATGTTCAGAACTCCTCGGAAAAGCATGTTGAGAAAATCAAACATCTAGAATATAATTTTTTCAAAGCCGCAATATTTGAACAACATTCATTGAAGAGGAAAAAGAGAAGGGAGAAGGGAAGGTTTACCTCTTGCTGTGTTTGTCTGGAGCACCCCATGCGGCAACCTTCCAAACTTGCCTCCTCCAAGAAGTAAGTTATTCCTTGTTGCGGCTCTCCTATCGCCTCCCAACTTTGACCTCTTGCTTTATGTCAACTTGCTAGGGTTTTTAAGACTTGCGGTAAGGATATTAAAAAAAAATTAAAAGAGATTTTATATAGACGGATGATAGGTGTCTATTTATGTATTACTTTCATATCAATTTGTCCATGTTTCTTTGCTATATTCCTTGGTATTTTTATGGTTTTGTGTGGTTTTGATGTTTGTAGGAGTTTTGGAGCAACTTGCACAAAAATTGAGTAAAACCCTTCATTTTCACCTCTGCTAGTCAACCATCTTCTCGGATTTAATTGTATTGATATACAATGAACCCGATGACATATTATATACCGTTGGAAAGCTCTCGAAGTCTATTTTATGGAGAAATTTACGGTTATAAATCCATTCAGTGTACCAAAAGTTATAATCAAAACAGTGTGAGAAGTATAGAAATGTAATTCCACAAATCACTGTAGCATGTCTAATACGGGACACTGTAGTAGGTTACTGTAGCAGAGTATTTAAACACATTTTAGGGTTTTATTTTCATAACTTGAAGAGGGGAGAACGTGGTGGAGGCTTCAGCTCTGGAATTCTTTAATCTCTTGGAGTTCTTGAAGGAGAAAGGAAGCTTGGAAAGAGGAAGAACTACAATCCAAAGAGAATTACATCAAATTTGCTAAGTTTTTACCTTACCTTTCATTTTCTGGAATGTCTCCATGTTGTATTGTATTTACCACGTTCTTAAACATGTGTAATGAATCTGAATTGGTTGAGGGTGATTTCAAAGCCCCTGATATGGTTTTTGTAAGTTGATTGTGCAAGAAGTTGTTATCCAATTCTCTAATTGAAGTTGCTTGTATTTTCCCATGTCTAATGCTTATGATTGCTTGATGATTGTATTTGGAATGGCCAACTGAATATAATCTGGATATTGTCTATTGCTAGATTAGAAATCTTGATCCGTAATTGTCTGGAATTTCTAATCATTAGTAGCAAAATTGTGATCAGAGATTGCAATTGGAGAATATAACCTAAGTTAAATAATCCGAGCTTGTGTGTTTATTGCTGTCTCTTATACACATCTTAGAGATTAAGTAAAGAGCCTATTTTATTTAACAACAAAGTAAGGACTGTCTCTTATACACATCTAGATGTGTATAAGAGACAGGTTTTATTTAACAACAAAGTAAGGAAAGATTGGGGTAATAGAGCTTGTTATTATCTACGGTTGATAACTTCAATGCTGTAAGTAGATGACAATTCTACAATTAATTCGCAAATCCATATCTTGTGGTAGAGAAGGATCCCTTAACCAGCTTTCTCCCATTGATTTTTCATTCCAATTTACTTTCTATTTTGTTATTCTTTACTTGCATTCTTACTTCATTTAGTAAAGCATTCAACAAAAATCCCCCCTGTTTAGTTTATTGTTGCTGGAAATAACAAATTCAATTAGAATCAATCCTCGTGGGAACGATATATTACTTATCACTTTATTACTCTGTCTCTTATACACATCTAGATGTGTATAAGAGACAGGTATACTTGCTAGTTTCGAACGCATCAAGTTTTTGGCGCCGTTTCCGGGGATTGATTTTCTAATCAATTTGTTATTTTGTTTTCATTGTTGACTCATATTTTCTTTGTTTTTCTTTTCTGATTGTTTGTGTTTAGACAACATGGCAGTAAACTTCTATCAATTCAGTAGCGGATTTAAGCCACAAGTACCATGGAAAGTAAATGAGGTAAGCACTCCGAACATTGAACAACAACTTTCTGAGCTAACCTCTCTTGTGGAAAACATGGCTGTAGGAGATATGCAAAAATCTTTTGAATGTGGGATATATTCTACGATGGAGCATCAAATCGACATGTATCCAACTTTACAAGAAGAATATATGGAACAAGCCAATGCCATGGGTGGATTTCCAGGACAAACGAGGTAATGGTATGATCCTTTCTCTAGCACTTACAATGCTGGATGGGAAGATCAACATAATTTCAGTTACTGGAATCATCAACCAATCACTCCAAATGTGATACCAAATCGGCCACAAGGTTTCAATCAACTTAGAGTGCAGCAACCTTTTCAAATGCAACCACCACCAATGCCACATCCAGCACCGCAACCAGCTTCACAAAACTCAGGTATGTCTCTCCAGGACATTGTTAATGTACTTGCCACTAGGGGTGGGAATTTTTGACACGACCCGCGAACTCGACACGACACGACACGCAAATTAGCAGGTTTGGGTTTGTCTTAATCGTGTTTGGGTCGTGTTTGGGTTGAAATTTTCAACCCGTTTAATAATTGGGTCGTGTTCGGGTTGAGGGTCTGAACCCGCGGGTGACACGAACCCATATAATGACACGAACCCGTTTAGTGACACGAACCCGTATAATGACACGAACCCGTATAATGACACGAACCCGTATAATGACACGAACCCGTTTAATGACACGAACCCGTATAATGACCCGAACCCGTATAATGACCCGAACCCGTTTAATGACACGAACCCGTATAATGACACGAACCCATTTAGTGACACGAACCCATTTAGTGACACGAATTCATTTATTGACCCGTATAACCTGAATAAAATATAATATCATAAAGACACAAAGTGACAATTTGACACGATTAAATTTTGAATAAGTAAAATTACAAACACAAGTCAAAAATTAATTTGAATTTTAAACTACTAAAGAAAGGTAAAAAAAAAAATAAGTTGAGAACAAAAACCTAAATCAAATTTCATATTGAATACCAAAGTCAACCGTATAAATATTTAAGTTGATCATTTTATAAATAATTGGATTTTATAGAAGATGAGAGTCTAAAGATAGATGAGTTGACTGAGAATATAATAAACATGAGTATCAACCAACAAACAGAAGAATCCGCTGATAGTTCTACAATGTGATGAAGGTCTTAATTCTGTAAGTGTAAAACTAATTATGTAAGTTATTATAATTTTAATTTTGATATTGTAACTATAATCTTTTACATATATTTTTTTTACAAGTTGCTGAAAAGTTAAGGAGATGAAATGGATTTTTTTTTTACTTTTACATATATGAATTTGTTTGATGTAGATTTCACATAATCATCCTTCATTTTATATATGGATTTGTTTTTCGGGTTCATCATTCATTTATTGATTCATAGGTTTGCCTTTTAAATATGCACTTAATAATCTTTCATCCAGTCTATTCAGAATGTGTCTTCTTAGTTAAATTATGTAACGTTTTATATATTATAAATGTTTTTAATTTCCTTATCAATTTGTAGAACATGACATAATACATCACTTATGATATAGCAAACTTTTCTCTACATGTAGATTTGCACTTAAAAAAAAAGGTATTAACACAAAATATGTATAATTTAGAATATATATATATATATACACATCACTTATGATATAGCAAACTTTTCTCTACATGTAGATTTGCACTTAAAAAAAAAGGTATTAACACAAAATATGTATAATTTAGAATATATATATATATATATATATATATATATATATATATAAAGTCAAATTCATAAGATTAAGCTGTTAGTTTTAAATTTTAAAGTTCAATATTATATAATGGTAATGTGAAACCTTAATAGATATATATAGATTGATATTATGATAAGCAAATTATTATTGTATGAAATATATATGAAATTATTTATAATATGAAATATATAAGGTTTCACATTATCATTACATTTACAGAAAATGACATAATATATCACAGTCATCACACAAAAAATGGCAAATTAGGAAATGACAAGTGTGGTGTCTTATATGACCCTTCAACTATTGAACATCTAGACAAAATTATGGCATATATATGACTACTTTATAAAGCTTAATTTGAACTATGATGGGATTTCTTTTGTTTTTAACTTTTTGTGGTGTTTTCCCGTTATTGGCTTATTGCATATATTACTTTAAGTGAAGTTACCTTGATGCCTTAAATTAAATGTTAAATCAACAATGCGAAGGATGCTTTCTCCTGTAGAAATTTGTAATTGCATGAAGAAGATAATGGAATGTGAATGATTTTTTTCTCCTTTTGGCGTGCAGCATGTGCTTTAATTTAATTATTCAACTCCCAGCCTCTCCTCCTCCAGCTTGCTGTCCGTCCGTCCACCCTTCAATGACAGCATCGCCTCCAATCTCCAGCCCTCCACCTTGCGACAATCGTCTGCCTCCAGGTTGCTCTGTCCAGCTCCTTCTCACTCCACCTCGTGGCGACACCACCATATCCAACCGAAGCGGCAACCCTCCTCCTCGCAGCAACCAGCCACCTCCAGGCTGCTCCTTTCTGCTGCTGCCGTGTTAATAGAGCAGGTGAATTTAATGGGTTAGATTTGATGTTCGACTTTTTCAAATAATAAAAAATTAAAATCAATTAACGGTAATCCTGCAAAGTTATCACTCATGAGTAAAGATTTTATACATGTCTGTATGGAGATGCAATATATTACTCTCGACCAACAATTATATGATTACAAAATATTAATTAATTAAATTAAATTTAACCTAATTAATACTGAACTTTGAGTGCTCTAATTTAAACTATTTAATTGTGCATCTATTGTTGTATTGTAAAAGCTGAAGCTAACTTGGATTGCTTTATGATCCCAGATGTATATAAATCCTAAAGCTGACATGATGACATGTTGAATTATTGATATAGTTAGGTAGACGTGAAAAATATTTGAAACTCTATCTGGAGTCAAATAATATATATATATATATATATATATATATATATATATATATATATATATATTTATTTATTTATAGCTATATATATATATATATATATATATATTTATTTATTTATAGCTAACCTTATAACCTTTTCCAAGTTAAAGATCAAGAACAAGTTGATTAGGGCTCCCATTAGATTAAACAGAAAGTAAAGCTGAAAGTGTGTAATCACAGTGAGAGATATAAATGTATATATGGTTAGTTAAAATATTACTAAGAAAATAGTTATATAGCTTTTCTTTGATTTAGAATTGTAATGTACATGATAAATCATATAATAGATTGCATATCATCTCTACATTGTGGTTTGTTCATTTAATGTTATTACTTTGAAGATCAATTCGGCAATTTATGTATATGCATATTTAATATGAATTAATAAATTATTATTTTGTTAAATCTGATTTTGTTTCTAATTTTATGCAGTTTTAGCCCTTAAAAATGGATAGTTTGGGAATTAATTCACCCGTTAGAGTGGAATCTAATGAAGCAAGTGCGGATGACATTTTTCAAATGGGTACTGAGAATGAATATAGTACACAAGTAACACAAGGAGGCACAAGTCAAAGTGGGACACGCAAAAGAAAATTAACTTCAGTAGTTTGGAAATTTTTTGACATACTACCAAGGGAAGAATATCCAGATAAGAAGCAAAGATCTAAATGCAAATTATGTGGAGTAATTTATCTCTCTGAATCTCGGCATGGAACGGGTAATTTGAAGCGGCATGTGGAGACTTGTCCGAGAAGAAATTCACGTGATATAGGTCAGTATATGATAAACCAAACTGATAGCACTGTGGGAATCCGTAATCCTAGATTTGATCCTCTTGTCTTTCGTGAAATGTTGTCTACTGCAATTGTTATGCATGATTTACCATTTCAGTTTGTTGAGTATAATGGTATTAGAAGAATTTTCAGTTATTTGAATGAAGATGTGAAGTCCATTTGTAGAAAAACTGCCAAGCTTGATATTTTGAAGATATATAATAGGGAAAAGTCTAAAATAAAAGCTATGTTAGAGGAAGCACCTCGTAGGATATGTTTAACTTCTGATTTGTGGACTTCCATAACTATAGATGGGTACTTGTGTCTTACAGCCCATTTTCTAGATAAAGATTGGGTTTTACAAAAGAAGGTGATAAACTTTTGTGCCTTGTTACCTCCACACACCGGTGTTGTTTTGTCTGATAAAATATTTAAGTTGCTAAGTGAGTGGGGAATTGAGAAAAAGATATTCTCAATCACTTTGGATAATGCTACATCTAATGATACTTGTGTTGATTTTCTAAAAGCCCAATTAAATTTAAGGAAAGCATTATTATCCAATGGAGATTTCTTTCATATTCGTTGTTGTGCTCATATCCTTAATTTGATTGTTCAAAAGGGCTTGAAAGAAATAGATAAAGCAATATGGAAAATTCGTGAGAGCATTAAATATGTCAAAGGGTCACAAGGAAGAAAAAAGGCTTTTCTTGAATGTGTGAAACAAGTGTCTTTAGATTGTAAAAAGGGTTTAAGGCAAGATGTTCCTACAAGATGGAATTCCACTTATCTCATGCTTGAAAGTGCCTTGTATTACAATCAAGCTTTTTATCACATGATGTTGAGTGATTGTAACTACACTTATTGTCCTTCTCCAGAGGATTGGTTAAAAGTGGAGAAAATTACCAACTTTTTGCGTGTGTTCTATGAGACTACATGTATTTTTTCTGGCTCAAAGTACCCAACTTCATCGTTGTACTTTCCTAAAGTGTTTGTGGCTCATTTAACTTTGAAGCAACACTTGGAAAGTGAACATAGCTATTTGATGGATATGGCCAAACGCATGATAATTAAGTTTGAGAAGTATTGGTCAAATTATTCCATTATTTTGGCTATAGCAGTTATCCTGGACCCACGGTACAAACTGCAATTTGTTGAATTTGCATATGAAAAGCTTTATGGGGTTGATTTTGATCTAGAGTTTTCTAAAGTTAGAGAGAAGTTGTTTTCTTTATACAATGAGTACCAAAAAAAAAAATCAGCTTGTAGTGCACCTTCTTCATCTACAAATCATGATTATATGAATTTAGACGACTTGTCAACTATGAATGCTAGTGAGGAAGATGCTCTACTGAAGGTACAAAACTTTTCAAGAAATATATTTTTGTGTTACAAATTTATTTATTTTATTGATGATTCTTATTTCTCATTTTATTTATAGGAATTTGATGATTTACACAATGCTAGACTAACAACTTCAACTCGAAAGACACAATTAGAGATGTATTTGGATGAACCAAGGACAGAAAGGACAAACGATTTGGATATTCTCTTATTTTGGAAAGGAAACCAGTTTCGCTATCCTGATCTTGCATGTATGGCTCGTGAAATTTTAAGCATTCCTGTTTCAACAGTTGCATCCGAGTCAGCTTTTAGTGTTGGTGGACGAGTTCTTGATCAATATAGAAGCGCTCTTACACCTAATACAGTAGAGGCTTTGATTTGCACTAGAGATTGGTTGTTTGGACAACAAGGTAACTTATTAACAATTTTTCTCTCTTTCTATATATAAGTTTTTGCTTATAAATATTTAAGTTGATCATTTTATAAATAATTGGATTTTATAGAAGATGAAAGTCTGAAGATAGATGAGTTGACTGAGAATATATTGAACTTGAGTACCAACCAACAAGCTGGAGAATCGGCTGATAGTTCTAAAATGTAATGAAGGTCTTAATTATGTAAGTGTAAAACTAATTGTGTAAGTTATTATGATTTTAATTTTGATATTATCTTGAAATTAACTATAATCTTTTACATATATTTTTTTACAGGTTGCTTAAAAGTTAAAGAGTTGAAATGGATTTTTTTTTCTAAATTTAAAGTTTGTATGGAACTTGGTATTTAGTAGACTATTTATTGTGTTGTGGAATGAAGTTTGTTTGAGACTTGATGTTCTACTGACTATTTATCATGTTGTGTAATGAAGTTTGTTTGAGACTTGGTATTTAGTAGACTTTTTATTGTGTTGTGGTTGAGACTATTTCAAGTTTGTTTGATATTGTGTTTTGTGGATTG
Source organism: Boswellia sacra (assembly GCA_013180625.2). Classification (NCBI taxonomy): domain Eukaryota; kingdom Viridiplantae; phylum Streptophyta; class Magnoliopsida; order Sapindales; family Burseraceae; genus Boswellia; species Boswellia sacra. The sequence goes on along the minus strand of SNVD02001232.1, from coordinate 132,616 downwards.
AAGTTTGTTTAAGACTTGGAAATTAGTAGACTATTTATTATGTTATGGATTGAAATTTGTATAAGACTTGATATTTAATGGACTCTTTACTGTGTTGTGAATTGAAGTTTGTATGCGACTTAGTATTTAATAGACTCTTTATTGTGTTATGGATGGATTTTAAATATTTGATTATTGTTATTTAAAAAAAGGTTGAAAATTGAAATATATATTCGTGTCATAATCGTGTTAATTATTTAAACGTGTCATAATCGTGTCTGTTAACGTGTCATAACATTTAAACGTGTCAAAATCGTGTCAAAACATTTAAACGTGTCATAATCGTGTCAAAACATTAAAACGTGTCATAATCGTGTCAAAACATTTAAACGTGTCATAATTGTGTCAAACCCGAAAATGACCTGTTTATTATTTGTGTTAGCGTGTCGAGTCGTGTCACCCGTTTAATAATCGTGTCGTGTTCGGGTTAGGTGTTTTTGACACGAATAATAAATGGGTCGTGTTCGGGTTGGGTTAATTCTTATCGTGTCATAGCTCGACACGACCCAAACACGACCCGTGAACCCGTATTCCCACCCCTACTCCAAAGGGATCTTCTCCCATATTTGTAAAGCTTCGTGCCGTTGTTGATTGAACATTTATTGAAAATATCTATGCAAAATTCTTTGGCGATCAAGACTTGATCTTGCAACGATTGATCGGATAGGTTTGTGTTTATTCTAACATATCCTTAACCCTATATATAGGAAACATAGACTTGATAGAAATTTTGTGGATGGGTTGAACTATCTACACAGACTTCCCAAGATCTATATTTTTTAGTGTTAAATAACACTCGACGTCATGATGACTTGACTGTTAAAGTTAACCAGCTCATTATCTTGACTCTCGAAGGATTAATGCCATTAAAACCATTGGTTTCCACTCACAATTGGCTGTCTTGTGGCTAGAATGAAAGAAAGGGAGAGTACTAGTCACAAGCTAGTAGGGGTAAGAATTTTTGACATAATCCGCAAATCGGACAAGATACGACACGGAAATTAGCAGTTTGTATTTGTCTTAATTGTGTTTGGGCCGTGTTCTGGTTGAAATTTTCAACCCGTTTAATAATTGGGTAGTATTTGGGTTAAAAGATTGCACCCGCGGGTGACACGAACCCATTTATGACACGAACCCGTTTATGACACGATTAACACTAATAAAATATGAGAACACGACAAATATGGATTGACACGATTATTTTTAAAGTGACATAATTATAAATACAAATTAATTTTAAAAATCATTATATGTTTATTAGATATTTAAATTCAAGGTTGTATTTTTATTAATATTAATATTATATTATTATTAATTTTGGTATGATCTTAAACTTTCCTTAATTTTTTTGACATATTTTTTTGTAGGTTACTTAAGAATTAAAAAGATGCAATGGATTTTTTTCTGAAGCTAAATTGCTTTTTTTTTTTGAAAAAATTACTATTCATATAAAAAGAAAAAAGATAGTACAATATACGAGAGGCATACCCCAAGAAGAGTATTTAGTACTCACAAGTCCAAAAGGAAATAACAAAGCCCAAAAGCTTCAAACGAATAAACAGAATATAAAGCTAAAGGCCCCAGACAAAACGATTGCGCATAGGCCCAAAACCAACTACAACATAGCCAAGATCACCCAAACAATAAAAACAAAAGGGCGTATTAGCCCAATCTAGCAAAATAAAGTCCAAGAAAACAAACTAATGATGAAGACCCCATATGGCACAAAGTTGAGGAGTGATCACATACTTGGCCTCCAAGGTTAGAAGCCGAGAGCAAACCAAGGTAAAAATCTCATCAATCACTTGATGACAAGTCTGACGACGCTGCTGATACACACGATCATTCCTCTCATACCATAGAAAATAAACTGTGGCAGAAAAGACCAAACGTGCAAGGATATGCTCAAAATTCTTTCTGCCCTGAAGATGAAGAGAAGCCCAATGAAGTAGAGTGAACCAATCAGAAGATGGCCAAACAATGAGAGTCTTAGCTGTAATCTCCTCCCATACAGAAGATGAGAAAGGACATCTAAAGAAAAGATGCTCATGAGTCTCATTTGCTGAGGCACAGAGAACACAGTCCGAAGAGGATAACATGCCATGACGCTGTAATCGATCCATAGTACGAAGACAGCCCAAGGAGGCAAGCCAAAGAATGAAAGAGTGTCTTGGAACATGGCTAGGGAACCAAAGAAGATGATGAAATGAATTCACGGCTCGTCTACTCCGTAAAAACCTCCCATGCTGAGGCAATGGAGAAAACTCCAGAGGTGTGGCCCTTCCAAACAATACGATCAGGAGTCCCCATCATAGGCCGGAAGCTGATAGAGTCCCAAATTCGTCCAAAGGTCGATCCACCATCAGGAAAAGTCCAATCCCCATCTTGAATAATAGCGGAGACCTTGGCATCTGAGGAAAGACCTGTAGATGAAAGATTCCTGAAAGAAAACAAATCACAAAGACACCCCTGTGGCAACCAGTAATCCTGTCAAAGTGAGGTGTCACGACCATCTCTAATACAAGAGACAAATTTACCCCTACACTAATCTCGACTGTGCAAAATCTTCCTCCAAGACCAGGAGGCTCCAGAAGTAACTCGAACCTGCCAAAACGAGCGGCCCTGAAGGAGTACTTTATGAACCCAAGAAGACCATGTGGAGGACTTATCAAAAAGAAGTCTCCAAACATGCTTTAGAATAGCGGCCTGATTCCATTCCTTCACTCGCTTAATTTCCAATCCTCCTTCCTTTAACGGATAGCAAACCGAATCCCAAGAAAGCAACCAGAATACCCTCAATCTTCCGCACCACAGTTGCCGGCAATATGAATATGGACGACCAATAGACCTGTATGGAAAAAAGTACCGACCTGATTAACTGAAGACGGCCAGCATAAGTCAACATAGCAGATGTCCATAACCTGACCCTCGATAGAATCCGTTCTATCAATGGAGTACAATCTGAAGGGTGCAATTTGGTACTAATCAGAGGCACTCCCAAATATCTAACTGGCAGACTCCCCACCTGAAAACCCAAGATGGCCTGCAACACAGTTCGGTCCTCATCATTGACTCCAGAAAAGAATACATGACTCTTGGCAGAATTTGTCACTAAACCAGAGAGCTCTGCAAACTTCTGCAAAGCATTACGAACTACACTAACAGAGCCCGCATCTGCCCTACAAAAAACCATCAGATCATCTGCAAAACAAAGATGAGTGAGAGAGACCTGCTGACATCTCCAATGATATCGAAAACCAGGCCTCTGAGAAGCCTCCCGAAGAATACCATTCAAACCCTCCATTGCCAACATAAAAAGGTATGGTGACAACGGATCACCCTGTCGAACTCCTCTGGAGGTGGGAAAAAAACCATGAAACTCTCCATTTAAAGCAATAGAGAAATGTGCAGAAGACATGCACGTCACGATCCATCGAACCATACACTCTCGAATACCGATCGTCCTTAACCCCAAAAGAATGAAATCCCAACTAACTGTATCAAAAGCTTTGCGAATATCCACCTTTAAAGCGCACCGGGGAGGCGAGCACCCAAGATGGTAATTATGCATAAGCTCTTGAACTCCCAATTACATCAGGTAAAACTGGTTTAAACCTATTCATAATCACTTTGGAGATGCACTTGTAGAGTACATTACAGCAAGAGATTGGCCGAAAGTCACTCATAGTCCTCGGAGTCTCAACCTTGGGGACCAAGGCAACCCTAGTTGCATTAACACACTTCGGCATCCGACAAGTCGCAAAGAAGTAGCGCACAGCAGCCTTAAACTCAACACTAATAATGTCCCAAGCCCTCTTATAGAACAGAGAGGTGTACCCATCCGGCCCTAGAGCTTTATCATCGGGAATCGAGAATAAAGCTGACCTGATCTCATCATCAGTAATAGGGCACACCAAAGAAGGCAGCATCTCCTCAGAAACTCTTCTAGAGAAAAATCGAGAAGCATCTACAATAGAAGGTCGAGAAGGAGCTGTAAGCAATTTCTGAAAATACCTTACAGCCAGATGACCTAAGTCACCTCGATCTGTAACGATAGTACCATCCTCATCCTCAAGCTAATGAATCTGATTCTTGACCTGTCTATGGATCAGAGACTTGTGAAAGAACTTGGTATTTTGATCCCCCAAAGAGAGCCATTGGATCCTTGACCGTTGCCGAAAGAAAGCCTCCTCGTCCCTGCACAACTGAGAATACTGCTTAGCAATATCCCTCTCAGCCAAAATACAATATGGGGAAAAAGGGCTCTCATCCAGAGCAGTCTGAGCTGCGGCCCACTGAGCCCTAACCTCAATGACTCTACCAGAGATATGACTAGAAGCCTTGGCATGCAAAGTCTTAAACTCACGTTTCAACAAACCCAATTTCTGTGTGACTCGAAACATAGGATCCCCATCTATAGGCATAGACTAGATTCTCTAAACAATCTCCAAGAAATCCTCTTGGTTAGTCCAAAAGTTCAAAAATTTAAAGGGACTGGAGGTCTGCCTACGTTGATCTCCAAACCTGATGACCAAAGCACTGTGATTAGAAGCATCTCGTGGAAGAACTTCAAAAGTTGTGTTTGGCCAAGTCAAGAACCATAAAGCACTACCAAAACTCCAATCAAGAGTTCTAAGAATAGTACCGTCTCCCTGCTGCCCATTATGCCAACTATATCGAAGCCCAAAAGATGGTACCTTGATCAACGCTGCATCATGAACACACTGTCTAAAATCATCCATGTAACTGCGCCAAGCCTGATCCCCACCAACTCTATCCGAAGAGCATAAAATCGCATTGAAATCACCCAATACCAACCAAGGTAAGTCATCAAAAACCATGGACTGAGCTTTGATAAAGTCCCACAACTGTCGACGAACACCCGGATCATTAGAACCATAAACAAAAATCAGACCAAAAGAAACCCCATTTAATAATCTGGTAGCTCGACAAACGAACCACCGTGGAGAAAGCTGTAGACCACTCAAACTGTACAAAGTAGGATCCCAACACACCAAAACTCTACAAGCAATTAACTCAGTGGCATTGGATAAGAACTTCCAAGAAGGACAAATATCCGAAACAACTGAAGCAAGGCGTTGCTGATTAACCTTAGTTTCCAAGAGACCAATCAAACCCAAAGAATACTTAGAAATCCAGTTTTTAACTGCCTGCTGCGTAGAGAAGCCATTAAGGCCTATAATATTCCAACTTTCTATCATAGGAAGCTGGAAAAATCTCAGAACTCAAAAAAGAAATCATCGGGGGCGCATGCCCCCTTTACCCCCATTGCCACCCTTCTTATTCTGACCTTTTTTAGCCTTACCAGTAGGTGGTCGACCGTCCGAAGCCGTCTCAGTGGAAGCAGGAGGATCCGGAGCAACAAACGTTTCTGAATGAGCAATCCCTGAAGGATCAGAATCGACTATAGGGGTAGAAGAGCCCTTTAAAATCTGATCCTGGTGATCCTCAATAGGAGATAGTGAATCAGAATCAGAAGCAGACTCAAAACCCGAGCCAGTGGCAGTAAGTTTACTTTTGTCTTGTAGATTTGGAGTTACGTCTGTAGTAATAGCCGGATCCTAACCAGTCTCAATATGGACTACTGCTGTAATAGAAGGGCCATCTGTCTTCCCATTGTCTCGCAAGACAAGGGCTGTAGTAGTATCTGGTGCCTCGACCTCTTTAGAAGAAGAATGCACGACAGGCACAGGATAGGTATGGCCAAATAAACAACACTTGGAGTAGCGTTTTGGTTTCCATTCATATTCTACTCTGATCTTGATAGGTTCAGAAGATAGTTTACACCGGATCTCAAAGTCCTGCACTGGAGAATGGTCCGCATCTATCTCAACACAAACCCTGGCATAGGATAACCGAGTGTGCTTATAAGTCATCCTATCACATGATAATGGTCGACCAACCATACTAGAAACAGCACTGAGTGCTTTAGCTGACAATAATGGAAATGGTAGTCCATGCAATCGAACCCAGACTGGGATCCTGGTAATCCTACTCTGCTCAAAAGAAAAATGAGGATTCCATTGTTGTAGAATGATGTGCTTTCCACCAAACATCCAAGGCCCTCTTTCTAAAATATCATGAACCTCCTCTACCGTTCTAAATCTGAATATCAAGAAACCCGTCCCAGTAGAGCGGACATCCTCCAAACCACTAGACTTCCATGCACGCATAGCAATGGAACTTGCTGCATGGAAAGGCATAGTATATCCCGAAAAAAATCCAACAATACAACGCAACCAATCAGCCCCCGCATCATCAACTAAATCATCAAGAAGCTCAAGAATCGAACCTGAAACCTTTCAGTCTATTGAGTCAAGATGAAATCTAGTGTTGGCCTCAGTAACCCGAACCCTGTCGGCCCAAGAGCCGGGTGGTTTAGGTAAGGATTGTGTGTGGTTGTTGTTTTGAGCAGATGGACGTGTTTGAGTGTCACGAGGTAGACGTTGGGGTTGGTTAAATTTGGTAGGGGCGGGGGTGGCCATGGTGGGAATGGTGTGGTACAGGCTAGGAAAAGTGTGGTGAAAATAGTGGAAAAAACTCCAACCCGTAGCAATCAACCCAAATCAACTCCAAAAACTCCAAAAATCCAACCAACAATCAAAGCAACCAAATGCACGTAAGATAGCAAATTCACAACAATTCTAAAGTGAAATTGCAATAGAAGGAGTGCATACCAGTCACCAGATCGAGCATGAATGTACTGATAAATAGTTCTGGTTGGGTGAATAGTAAACAGTGGCTTGCACGTTTGTCGCTCTTTGGATTTTGATGATCTGTAAGGAATTTGGGAGGCAGCCAAAAAGCAAACGTACGTGGAATAGGCCGAGGAGCAAACTGGTCATGTTGGTGAACAGTATCCGTCGGAGGAACAGTAACAGCGGTCGTGAATAGTACCTACCGAAAATTGATTCGCAATTATAGGGAGATTTGCTGGGAATGTGACGATACTACTGAAGAAAAATCTGACTAGCGTCCCTTGATCTACAACTCAGTGGCAGAGGTGTCGATCCACTCGCCGTTTGTCAGAAAAAGCGGTAGTAAATAGTAATATTAAAGGCCGTGGATGAAGGCGATAGTAATCGAAACAGGTGTGGGTGATGAAAGAGAAATTATAGATCGGGTTGAGACGATGGCGACAGTAGTGGTGGTGACAATTCACTCGCCCTTCCACGGTGAATGAATAGTGAATTCGGCTTGTGATTAATTTTTTTTAGCTACTTGTAAAGGGTTTGTGCTTGGAGAGGGGTTGTCTTTTCTATGATATTATTATGTTTTCAACTTGCCTATTATGATCAAATTTTCTCCTAATTTTTTAAGTAACTTTAGTGTAATTAACAAATTTAGTGGATATCTATAATATTTGTTAAAAAATCAAAGTATAAAAAATAAAAAAGTACTTTTATTATATAAATACCTAACATAAACTAAATGAGGCAGTAATCTATTTTGTATCAGCAATTAGCCACTTGAGTCATCCCAAAATCATCTTTGTAAAATAAATTAAATAAGTTACAATTGGAAAGACTTGAACCTGATCCGCCATGGACAGCATAAGGCAAAACACCATTGGGCCAAAGCCATTTTATGGTTATTATAATTACAATATATAAATATATTACCTGTTTAAATAAATAATGAAGAAAAATGCAATGCAAAGATTTAAACCCGGTACCTGTTAAGCAACATGCATAATAGACACCAATGGGCTACAGCCTATTTCACACCAAAATTTACTTGTCCCGTCTATATATATTGGAGAGAAACAAATCAGAATTAAAAAAAAAAATTTCAGGGTTTTAGTCCCGGGTTATTTCAAAACCCGACTCCGGACCCGGAAAAAAAATCCGAGAAATTTCCCGGGCCGGAGTTTATAATTGATGCCGGGGCCGGGGCCGGGGACTCGCCATTCCTACTCTCATCTTTCTTTCGAATCAATTTTTTTTTTTCATAATCAGATCATATACCTCTCTCTTAAACAATCCTTCGTACATTATTCATCTCGGTCTTGTATTCCATAGCTGTGAAGAAGTTTATGGCTTTATGCAAGTGGAGTGAAGTCATCGTCACATTCATTCTCCTTGGTATTGGCGGGTCTACTGATAGTGCGTGAGTTTTCTAAATTTACCTGTTTTATGCTTTTGTGTGTTGCTTTAAACTTTGACAATCCATATCATTCCTCGTGCTGAAATTTGCAAAGTCTTCTTTTTTAATTGAAAGAGATGTAAGCCATGTAGATGATGCGTCGGCAACGGTCATATTCAGCTGGTAGAGCAGAGGACTGAAAATCCTCGTGGCACCGGTTCAAATCTGGTTCCTGGCATATGATTAATTTGTGTTAGTTTTCTGTATCTTCAAAGGTTCTTAGGTTGATTTACTGAATCTGTTGTTTGATTTGAGTAGTGTTTTTGTGGGTTTTGGTGTTGTTAAGTGGGTATTGAGAGTTTTTGATGAAGAACAGGAGAGACTGTCATTGTTAGAGGAACAGGAACAGATGTTCAATTTTTTTTTTAAATGAAAAATCAATGAATTCCTTGTACTTTCGAAAACTTAACTCCTTTTCCTACTTCATAATAATCTATTAATTTAAAGTATGGACTATATTTGACTATTAAAATCGGTGCAATAACTCTTATCAGTTTATCCCCATCATGCAACATTTATTTTATTTATGAAAATTTAATGAATAAATATTATGAACAGCTTAAAGATTTGTCGTTTTTTTTTAATTTTTAGAAGCTAATTTGGTATTTTTTTTATTCATTTATTTCTAGAACTCATCACGAAGCATCCACTTGATTTCTAAGAAGAGTCATCATCTTGATCAAACCAATTCCAAATGTCATTGTTCTTCATGGCCGGCAAGTCTGACCAGCATGAAATATTAAAGATGTGGAGAAGGTCGGAATTCGTAGAATCGTCTGGCTTTCCAGTTACTTGCAATGAGAATCATATCATGATTCCATTACTTTCTTTTGAAGCAATTTGACACCTGGAACTCTGTACTCTCAACATACTCAATTCTGTAAGTTTTGGCACCCACTTACTTTCATTTCTTCAATACAATTTATTTATTTTTTGTATTACATTTTAATTCTTGTACTTTCATGAGTTCCATGGCTTGAACCTACTGATATAGGAGATCTTGAATTTTTATTTTGGGTATTCTAAAATGACGGACATGTAACATGTTTAAACATAATTTGTGGTACACACATGATATATGTCATACGGTTTTATAAAATTATTGAATTAGTCTAGCGATAATTTGTTTATCAATTCGAGTGAAGATATTCAAATCAGATTCTGAAGTGTTAAACCAAGCGGAGCATGTATAATGGCATCTTATGCAAGCTTATATTTGGATAAACAAGATAGCTTTCCGCTTTCCTGCTGAAGCTAATAAGTTCTATTTGTTATACACAACATCAGGGTTTGATAATACTCTGACCAAATAGATTGGATTTTTAGAAATCAAAAGAATTATAGTAAGTAATGAAATTTATTTAAAGAATTATCTGTCACTTGTGAGATATTATATTGCAAATAAATATGAAGTTGCTCTGTTATTTGCTATTTTCTGTTTTCTTTTTCCAAGAATTTAATTTACATGTTTGATCTTTAATAAGAAGTCACTTGCTTTTCTAATTTTTCAGGAACTTAATTAGATAGGAGAAAATTGCATTGCTAATTGGCCAAATTCAACTGTAAAATTGACTGCTTCCACTATGGGAGAAGACTCTTTAGACACTCCTCCGTATAATCAATGGAAATATGATTTCTTGATTAGTTGTAAAGGCAAGAAAGTGTGCAAAAGCTTCATAGATAATCTACATGTTGCTTTGGTTCAAGAAGGAATTCATGTTTTCAAGGATGACAACAAACTTGACAAAGGAAAACCCATTTCACTTGAACTTCTCCTAGCAATTGAAGTATTAAGAATTTCAATTGTTATTTTCTCAAGAAACTATGCTTCTTCTACTCGGTGTTTCAATAAACTTTTTAAGTTTGTTGAACGTATGAATAGAGGGAGACAAATGATCATTCCAATTTTCTATGATGTGGATCCATCAATTGTAAGAAATCAGGCTGAACATTTTCAGGAAGCTTTCCTTAAACACGAAGAAGCTTTTAGGGAAAACATAGAACAGGTGCAAAAGTGGAGGACTGCTTTAACAGATGTGGCCAGTCTCTTTGGATGGAACTTGAATTTGACTAATAGGTAGCAACTATTATCATGATTTTTATGAAGAGCTTAGCTAGAAGGTAAGCATTGATTAGGTTTTTTTTTTTTTTAAATAAATTAATTTTATATTCGTGAATTGTATTTCTGTGTAAATGTTTACCCATAATCTCTTTTATAAATAATGCTGGAAGAAATGGGTAGGACAAGTGTATCATCATCTGCATGATTGTAGTAAAATACCACCGCACATGCATTTTCTTTTTTCTTGCTTCCAATCATGATTGCATTTTCTTTCTATGTGGTGGGAAGTTCAGCCAAAAGGACTTAAATATAATGAACTTTTGTTTAATTTTTAAAATCATTCGAGCAATCCCCGCATGGATGTTATTCTTTAGGAACTTTAAAAGTCTGCATGTGGAACATTATGAACCGCATATTAGTGACTAGTGAAGAGTGAGACAGATCTAAAGAAAACCTGGTTGATTAAAAAATTTCTTTGGGGCCAAATTCTGTTACTAGCTTAAATAAGTGATGCTATTCTTTGTTCAACTTTATCTAATTACTTTCAGAGCTGGTATGATCTCCTGATATGTCTTGATCTTGTTTTACTGTAGGCATCCATCAGAATTTATTCAGGAAATTGTTGAGGATATATTATGGAAATTAAGTCATGATATATTTTGGAATTTTGGAGACTTAGTAGGAATTCAGATATGTTTGGAGAAATTTAGAAAGATTATAGATGCAAAGTCTAGCGAAGTTCGCATGATAGGATTATATGGAATAGGAGGAATTGGTAAGACAACAATTACAAGAATTGTTTATGACAGTATTTCACATGAATTTAAAGGTAGTAGTTTTCTTGTCAATGTAGGAGAAATTTTAAATGAAGATGGTCTAGTTTCTTTACAGAAGCAACTTCTTTCCGAATTTCTCTTGTAAAAAGATATTAACATCAGGGATCTAGATGATGGAATCAATGAGATAAGAAAAAGGTTGCAGCATAAAAAGATTATTGTTGTTATAGATGATTTGGTTCTATATAGAACAACTGAAAAAGTTATTTGGAAACCACAATTGGTTTGGTATGGGTAGTAAGATCATAATAACGACAAGAGATAAAAATTTGTTGATCAATCATGGAGTGGATGTATTGCAACACGTCGGAGGTCTAAATTATTATGAAGCTCTTCCACTCTTTAGTTTGTCTGCCTTTAGAAACCGTAATCCTCCAGAAGGCTACTTGGAGCTGTCAAAACATGTTGTAGAGTATGTTGGTGGTATTTCGTTATTTCTCAAAGTGCTTGATTTCTTTTTATTTGGTAAAACTATAGATGAATGGGGAGGTTTAGTTGAAAACCTAAGTAAAGATTCTGAGAAAAGAATTCCAAATGAACTTATTAAGTTTTGATAGGCTAAAAGAAACAAAGAAGGATATTGTTGATAGAGAATTAACTGAGGTACTTAGGAAACACACAAGATTTCAGGAGGAATCAAATATCCATCACAAGGTGATAAAGAGCATGGGAAGTAATTCAGTCAAAACTTGTTGCTTCTGGATCATCATTTCTTTTATGTAGCAATATCTAAATAATTATATTTGTCCGAACAACTTAAATAAGATCAGAGTGAAGAAAATCCGTATAAGAATTTCAGATCCTTCAATGGACACATACTAGATTCTCATTAGAAAATTTGATTAAAAAATTGATGGAAGTTCTTAACTTCTTATATGATTTTATATCAAAAAAGGAACTTCTATATTTACTGCTCTATATGCCATGTAATTAGATGTTTCATTTCTAAATCATAGGGTTACAGATTCCTTCCAATGTTTTTCCTCGTGTTAGATGCAATATCAGTGGCATTGGATCTATGTGGGAAAAGCAAGTGGAATTTCCTTCTTGCAACATTTCTCTTGTCAGCAGTGGGCTTTTTTGTCACAATATATGCCTCTATCAAGAGAAGAACTATCGCAGGATTTAGATTACAAGCTGGGACGCAACTTGATTTGGTGGAGATTGTCTTCTCTGCAGTTCAGTTAATCACTACATTAATTCAATTCATTCTAGCAGTTCTGCAAGTGAAGAGCAATTGCCACACGTCACTTCTGCCACTAGCCTTTGCCATAATTATTGTTGTGTTTGCTTTCAAGAAGGATGAAAAAGTTATCACCCAAGATCAAATTCCAAGAATCCAGATTTGAGTGTGATGCTTGAATTATTGAATACACTCTGCTTTTTAGTTATCTCTTTTTTTTTTTTTTTTGGTTAAATAGGAAAAAAAAAAGAGTAATGGTTAGGCAGGGCACGTAATGTACCTTCCTCATTAAAATGAAAGAATAAGTTTATCATTTCCTTTGTAATTTCTTCATACAAATATTAGAATTATTGTGACAGAGTAATCTCATATCTAATCTATAGCATTTTTGCGCATTCTTGAGAAACAGAAAAGTAATCATTCATCAATTAAGAGGGATTTGAGACCTGTTTTCTAGGATCTTAATGCATGATTTCTCTTTGACGAGTGGTGGCCATGAGTTGATTATGTCAAATTTTTTATTTGATTGTAGCAATCAGCTTAGGGATGAGGAGAGTCTACATCCAGAGGTCTAAAGCTTGTAAGTGTAAAACACTGCTTCTAACGTTGTTAGAACTGATGAAATGAGTAAATAAAAATTTAGCAAACAAAGCTAAGAGATGCAAATGTATTGGTGTGCGTTTCCTCTGTTTGCTCCCTTGTTTGACACTGTTTTTGTTATGTGTACATGTGTATGTTTGTATATAATATATATATATATATATTTATATAAACTTTTTACAATTTTTATAGGAGTAATAATACATTTACAAAGTCTCTATATAGAATTTGTATACAAAGTTGATGCGGTACTACTAATTCATTATTACATGACTTATCAACATTTATTATTGACAATTCATATTAATATTTTCATTCAGTTGATGCCATATTAATTTCATATACAAACTTTATAAGTGTAGTATTATTGATTTTACTAGTATCTTGAGTTACTTGAGTGGCAAGAAGCAGGAATTAGTCCTTAGGACTGGTTGTCATGCTTCCAAAGACAAACGGATATTGAAGCAATATGAGGAAGCCAACTACATTGTTCAATTTTTAGGAATAAAGAGGTGTCCACTCATAGAACATCAGATTTCTGAAGTTTGTTGAATGTTATATGGTTTGGTTTTATTTTCATACATAACTCACTAAATGGGATTTTGATTAACTCGGGTATAGAGTTACTAAATTTCATTCTAGTTAAATACTCACACTTAATATATCTAATATAATCAAACATACGAGTAATAATTGTGCCAAAGGATCCATAAGTTTCTTTTTTCAGTTTTGCCTTATAAATTATATTAGAATTTCCTTGTATAATTGCACATTTTCTTCTACTTCTTAGAGGCTATGATTGTTTATTAATTTTACCGAGTTTTTTTACACTTTATTGATGACAGTAAACTATGCTGTTGCAGTTACAAAACCATGTTTTCCATCCTCATTCCAAGTCATTCCATGATGATCAAATTGCTTTAGATGCATTTGATAATGTAATTTAAAAAAAGTCAAGAAGCATAACAATGGATGGACAAGTCAGCGTGAGGGTTTGGTGCCTATAGGGTGCATGTGCCAAGAACTTGGGTGGAGACTTGTAGAGCTTGTGAATTCAGATTCGCTTTACTCTGAGGACTATGTTAAAAATAGTTATTCAGAGTTTTTAGATTTAGATGAAAACTAAACGGTTTTGATTTCCCAATCTGTATAATTTATCTAGGAATCAGCTTTAAGGTGACAAAACCAAACATTACAAAATATCTTAATGACTTGAGTCAATAAAATCAAACATTGTAAAATATCTTTATGTTTAAGATAAGTCAAACTAAGACTGCAGAAAAAATAAATAAATAAATAAAACTCTATAGATAAATTATTTCCTTTGGGAGAATGATCCGATAATTGACATTAGGGGTGAGTGTATGGAGTGAAAGGACATTTTCAAGTTTGGTTGAGAGGGTTATTGAGTAAATGAATGCATAGAGGAAAATTTTGGATAAAAATAAGTCGATCAATTGATGATTGCTGAGGAACGTGCTTCCTCAATCAACAGTCAATAAAGTGGGGAGATGATAACAGTATTGTATAAGTTTCTTGATATATACAAAACTCAAATATGTCCAATAACCATGTGAGCAAGCTAAGCTAAATAGCTAAGGGTCTTACTGTCCTATGATAAGTTATTCTTTCTATATTCTAAATAATGATTAACACCAACATGTGAGTTGCAATTGTAATTGATGATCTGGAATAGTTTTAGTTTTGATAAGACTTTTGGTTGTAAGAATAAAACATGGCAAAGAGTCATTGGAGCAGCAAAGTGTTATGTTTTGTTTTGGAGTATAGAGGCCAGAGAGTTTGTCCTAATTAATGGTGTGGAAGAGAGAGTGAAAAGATATGGAAACTTCTCGGAAAGGTGCTGAGAGAGAAAGAATGGGCTATTTGGGGAGCTAGAAAACTCTTATTTGTATTTTCTCACAAATAAAATTCACGGACAATCTTGTAGCACTTTCTTTATCTTAGTGGATTGATTTTTGTCGGCAACTGGTTGAAGGATCCCCAATGGTGGTCTAAAGTCTAAACTGGTATATATAGACCTTGTGTTCTCTTATTTTCTTGCTCTTTTCTTGATTTATTGTTGGGTGCTTGTGTTAACTTTGAAGTTCCAGCAACTTTTGTGTCTTCTTGTCATTCGTGACAACAGCAATTATTATACATTTCTTGTGAGATCAATTGAGATAAATGGACAGGTTAGTTTAAATTTCTTTGTATATCACAAATTCGACACAATAAACATTTAGTCACTCTCATAATCGGTTAGTTACACAATGTAGGCAATATATTTTCTATATATGATCAAACTGATCATAACTAAAAATCTTTTAATAATTGAGTAATATAAGCGTGGAACTCTTGTCAAAAAGCTTAAGGATTTCAACCTTGAAGACCTTTTCTTCTATTGCAATTAATACAACATATGAACAAATTACTGGCCAGTGGGTCCGTGTAGAAGCTATAAAAATAGAGGCATGCATTCATCCCTCTTGGACTCGCTGATAACATTATACTAAAGGGGATAATTTCATGAAATGAGCTTGAGGTTTGACCTATCATAAAGATAGCTTCAGCTTTTTGGAAATAAGCAGAAATAACCTTACCGTTTGTTGACGTTATATGAATGAGGAGCACATGAGGAAATCAACAATTAAATATTTAATTCTGACCTGTGTTCTTTGATTGAACAGTTGAGATGATGGCACGTGGTTTGGATATCAGAGAATTATTTTTTTGGTTGGCTTTGCAGCACCTTTTTGTCTCCGTCTTTTCTACATCCCACATAACAAGAAACGTAGTCTGGAAACCCAAAAGTCATTCTCTATTTCTTCTCTGTGTTTGCGTCTCTTCCATTAAGTAAACGTAGGTTCACATCACATTCCTTAGATGTTGAAGCAGTAACTAGGCCCCTGCGAGCCTCTACGCACGTGCACAGTGGAAAAGAACTAAGGCATTGCACGGTGACAACCAACAACGCTGTTCGTGTCGCTGTGGTGCAGGAGCCTCTTAGCAATCCTATGAAGCAGTCTCAAAGCCTCCACACAAACTGACGGTCGAGATGAAAGACGACATTAGTCTCCACGATGAACTGCGGTACTGGTCTCCACAGTGATAGAAATCAATGGTCTTCGTCTCGGAGTGGCTTAGGCGTAGAGGTAAGTCCCTAAAAAAATTGTATTTTTATTGCTTTAATGCATGGATTTGTTTTGCATGGCTTGTCTGAAGATGAAAAACGGGTTACATTGCTTAGGTATAATGGTTTTTGTGAAAAAAGTATTGATTTTTTATGATTATTTCAATCGGTTTTGGTTTGGTTGAGCTTCCATGGAATGGATTTTATTTATCCTTGCATGGCACATGTTTTTTCGTGCTTACATAAAAAGTTTGTGCATGTCATTCATTCTGCGAAATGTTTGTTTTTTACACTGCTTGTGTAATTGTTGTTGATTGTCTTCCATATTTACATCAAAATTTTTCATTGCTTGCATTGTAGTTGCTATGTGAAAAAATTTTTAAAACATACTGTTGTCTTCAGATAAACCAGTTTAAAAAATGTTATTAATCTGGTCAAGGTTGCAAAAGTTTCTTTTTTTACATTGTTAATGTTATCGATTATCTTCCATAATTACATCAAAATTTTCCATTGCTTGCATTGCAGTTACTATGTGAATTTTTTTTTTTTTTTAAAACAAACGGCTGTCTTCAAAAAATTTTAAAAATGTTGTTTATTTGGTCAAGGTTGTGATTATTTTTAGTTGCACGGTTTTCGATTTTCAAAGGATAGTCTTGCATGGCTAAAGTGTGTTTATTTTAGTTTGGGATACATTTTTCTTGCACGGCTGTTTATTTATCTATGGTTGTACAGCATGTTTCATAGTATAGGTTGTATGTGAGGGAAATATTGTTCCTTTGTTTGGTGCGAAATTGGGATGGACTACTTGCATCATTTCAATTGCAATTTGTGTTCTATTAATTATAATTTTATTAAATGTCGTTAAATGCCTGTCTCGATGTTGGCGAAATAAGGGTGGGAGAATATTCTCTTCATTTATATTAAAATTTGTTATCTGTTAATAGCATTATAATTCTGATGTTGTTAAATGTTGGTGTGGAATGTTGTTGATTGTTACTTGTTTACATTTTATGTTAAATCTGTTGCTTTAGGGTATATTTATATGCAGGATGAGTATATTTACATGTATGTTGTTTTGTGTTTGATTTTTGTTTTGTGAAATGTTATTATTAAGTAGGTGTTTGTTTTTTTTTTTTTTTTTCTATTGCAGGATGAGTTTATTTACAATTTATGTTGATATCTTCAATGACAATAACAACATAGGTTATGTAGACCCTGATGAGTTTAGTAGGATAGTTCTTCTATCTTCAAGACTTAGTATGTGCAATGTCAAAATTGTACTTAGTCAAGGTTTTAAGATTAGGACAAAATTGGCATGGGCTAGGGGATATTTAGAAATAGTTGATGATGTAGACATGCAGAAAGTTTTTAGGTTATTTGGTTAAAAGGGTATAAATGAAATCCATGTCAGTATTGATCCCATACCAGTATACATTGACCAAACTCCTTATATACCAGAACCATTAGGGAATCCTAAACCATCTCACATCCTAGAGCCCGTAGGCCAGACCCATTCCAACGTAAAGGATATATTAAATCAAGATCCCTTGCAATTTTTTGAGAGTCAATAATCATGTTATACTCAAGCTATTCTAGCTTTGCAAACAAATCCAATCCCTCACAGAAATCTAGCTTCTGACCCATATCCATCCACTGAAACCCAACCCACAGTGAATGACACTAATAAGGTGATAGACCTCCAATAAAATTCACCTACGTTAGGAGACAACAAAGGGATAACAAAAGAAGGGCAGAAAAGTGAATTCTTATTTTTCTGTTTTGAGGCAGTTTTGAGGCGGGAAGGATGAGCTGGAGGGAGTTAGTTATCCTAGCAAAGGGGAGTGTGCAAAGTTAGTTAGAAGCTATATAAGGAAGGGAGAGAAGAGGGAAAAGGGGATCTGATTGTAGAGAATTTCTTTGTACATTGTTACTAAGGGAGAGCAGGCAGGGCTCTCGAAATTCCTGCCTATTGATTCAATAAATACTATATTTTCCAGTTAATCACTCTAGCCTACATCTACCATTCCATTTAACTCCTAGTTTCTGTATTCGTTTTTCTTGTGAGTGTTGTGTGAACTGTGTAGAATTTATCAAATTGGTATCAGAGCACCTACCTGGGCATGGCGAAGAAGGGAGATGGGAGGATGGACACGATAGAAGAAAAGGTTCAGATGATGCAGAATGATATCGCATCTGTCAAGGAAGGTGTAGCCAAGGTACAGTTCTTGGAGCAAGGTATGGCGGCAATTCTGGAAAAATTGGAGGCCCTCACGGCGGAGAGCAAAGAGAACTCGCACCACTCGGCGTCATCAACCAAACAGAAATCACCGAGGGGAGGTTCTGGAGGAGGAATACCTCCCTTCGTCGCCGGAAGTGGTGGCAGTGACGAACCTTGGAGAGGAGAGATCCGAGCTCGTCGGATTGAGATGCCGACATACGACGGCGGTGACCCCGACGAATGGGTTTACCGCGCAGAGCACTTCTTCTCTCTGAATCGGATGTCGGAGAGGGAGAAACTGACCGCCGCTGCAGTGTTGATGGAGGGCGAGGCCTTCCCCTGGCACCAATGAGAAGATTCCCAACGTGCGTTCCGGTCATGGGAGGAACTAAAATCGTTGCTACTAGAACGATTTCGCGAGAGTCAGGAAGGGATATCAGAGCAATTTCTGGTGCTCCGACAGGAAGGAACCGTGAGGGAATATCGGCGGCGGTTTGAGCGGATCGCGTCGACGATGAACGATCTGTCGGAGCACATTCTGGAAGGGCAGTTTATCAATGGCTTGAAACCAGATTTGCGGGCCGAATTGAAGGCTTTCAGGTCCAATGGGTTGGACCGGATAATGAACATGGCCCAAAAATTAGAAAACAAGAACCAGGCCCTTAAGTTTTGCAAGACTGGCTTATTATCAACCGAGAAGAAAGGGACTAATTCCAGTTATTCCATGCTGAGGAACAACAATTCTCCTGCAATTCGTTCAACACTGGCACCAGAGAAGAACAGTGCAGGGCGATCTGAAACTCAGTTTCGGCGATTGACAGATGCAGAACTACAAACCAGAAGGGAAAAAGGCTTGTGTTATCGCTGCGATGAGAAATTTTCTCCAGGTCACCGCTGCAAGTTTAAGGAGTTGAATGTCATGGTGATCCAGGAGGAGATAGACTGTCAATTGGAGGAAGATAATGCAGTCCTAGAGACTACTGAAGGTAACAGCTCTAATCCTGAACTTGTAGAGCTCTCAATGAATTCAGTAGCGGGACTTACATCACCTAAAACCATCAAATTGAAAGGCATGATTGGAGGGGAGGAAGTGATTGTGTTGATTGATCCTGGAGCTACTCATAATTTTATATCCAAAGCTATGGTTAAAAAAATTGGTGTACCAGTAGATAATGCTGGGAATTATAGGGTGTTACTGGGTACTGGTGAACCAGTCAAAGGGGAAGGGATTTGTAGGGGGATAGTTCTAATGTTGCAGGGAGTTAGAATAGTGGAAGATTTCCTTCCCTTAGATCTTGCTGGAACAGATTTGGTTCTGGGAATGTTATGGCTGGAAAATCTGGGGATCATAAAATTTGATTGCAAGTCGTTAACAATGGAATTCAAGGTGGATGGTTCGAAGGTGATTTTGCAAGGAGATCCTGGGTTGTGTAAAACTCAGGTGAAATTTAAAAATTTGATTAAGGCAGTAAGGACTGGTGGACAGGGTATGCTCCTGGAATTGAATGCTTTGTCCCTATTAGCAGACCCCACTCCCACTGAAATTCCTGAAGAAGTGCAAGGTATTCTTAAGCAGTTCCAAACTGTGTTTTCTATGCCAATGGGACTGCCCCCAAATAGAGAAAGGGATCATGCCATTGTCCTCAAAGAGGGAAGGCAACCGGTAAGCGTACGACCTTATCGATATCCTCAAATTCAGAAGGAGGAAATTGAACGACTAGTTCAGGAGATGCTGGCAGCAGGTATAATCAGGCCAAGCTGCAGTCCTTTCTCAAGTCCAGTGTTGTTAGTGAAGAAAAAGGATGGAAGTTGGAGGTTTTGTGTGGACTACAGGGCCCTCAATCAGGCCACGGTGCCCGACAAATATCCTATTCCGGTTATAGATGAAATACTGGATGAGTTACATGGGGCAAGCATTTTTTCTAAACTGGATTTAAAGTCAGGATACCACCAGATTAGGGTCAGGTCTGAAGACATTCATAAAACAGCCTTCAGAACTCACGATGGACACTATGAATTTTTAGTGATGCCGTTTGGACTCACTAATACTCTATCAACATTTCAAGCTTTAATGAATGACATTTTTCGAAAATATTTGAGAAGATTTGTCCTGGTTTTCTTTGATGACATCCTAGTGTACAGCAGCAACCTAAAGGAACATGTACAGCACTTGAAAATTGTGCTGCAAATCCTGGAAACGTAGCAGCTTTATGCAAATTTAAAAAAATCCTTGTTTGACCAATCTAAGTTGGAGTACCTTGGTCATATTATTTCAGCTGAAGGGGTGGCTGTGGATGATTCCAAAATAGAAGCAATGTTGAAGTGGCCAACTCCAAGGAACCTCAGGGAACTAAGGGGATTTCTAGGATTAACTGGATATTACAGAAAATTTGTAGCAGGATATGGCACTATTGCTGGGCCCTTGACTGAACAGCTGAAGAAAGATAATTTTGGCTGGAATTTGCAGGCTGAAGAAGCATTTAACAAGCTGAAAAAGGCCATGACTTCTGTCCCGGTCCTAGCTCTACCAGATTTTAGTCAGCCCTTTATTATTGATACCGATGCTTCTGGTATGGGGCTGGGAGCTATTTTAATGCAAGGGAATCGTCCCATTGCCTTTTACAGTCATATGTTGTCCCAAAATCAGCGCTTGAAATCAGTTTACGAAAGGGAATTAATGGCGATAGTGATGGCTGTTCAGAAATGGAGACCTTATCTCCTAGGCAGAAAATTCATTGTGAGAACTGATCAACGGAGTCTAAAATACCTCCTGGAACAGAGGGTAGTCAGTTCTGAACATCAAAAATGGCTATCAAAATTGTTGGGGTATGATTTTGAGATCCAATACAAGAGAGGGTTGGAGAACAAAGCTGCTGATGCGCTATCACGGTATCCTGAATTTGTTGCTATCTCTCTTTCCCCCTCTATTAATTTTGATGAGATACAAAAAGAAATTGATGGCAGTGAAGAATTGAAGAGCATTAAAGAGGCTTTGATGGCTGGGAATCATTCTCAAACTGGTTATACTATGGTTCAAGGGAACTTATTGTATAAAGGAAAGGTTGTATTGAGTAAACAATCAGCTCTTATACCTAAGATACTCAAGGAGTTTCATGACAGCCCATTGGGAGGGCATTCGGGACTGCTGAAG
Source organism: Boswellia sacra (assembly GCA_013180625.2). Taxonomy (NCBI): domain Eukaryota; kingdom Viridiplantae; phylum Streptophyta; class Magnoliopsida; order Sapindales; family Burseraceae; genus Boswellia; species Boswellia sacra. Next base: position 111,231 of record SNVD02001232.1, on the reverse strand, counting down.
ACGATTCAGCGAATCTGCAGTGAGTTTTTTTGGGCTGAAATGAAAAGGGACATTAAGTGTTATGTCGAATCTTGTGGTACTTGCCAACAGAACAAGTACTTATCATTGGCCCCTGCTGGGTTACTGCAACCAATACCCATTCCTAACCTGATTTGGGAAGATTTAACAATGGATTTCATTGAAGGTCTTCCGAAATCTGAGGGGTATAATTCTATTCTGGTGGTTGTGGATCGATTGACCAAATATGGGCATTTCATAGCTCTGAAACATCCATTTAATGCTCAATCGGTTGCTGCTATCTTTGCTAAGGAGATTATTCGGCTTCATGGAATTCCCCGGTCGATTATTACTGATCGAGACCGAGTATTTCTCAGTTTGTTCTGGTCTGAATTATTCAAACTACAAGGAACAACCCTTAAACAGAGTACAGCCTATCATCCACAAACCAATGGCTAATCGGAAGTGGTGAATCGCTGTTTGGAAACTTATCTTAGGTGTTTTGTGGCTGGGAAGCCAAAACAGTGGGTGAAATGACTCTCATGGGCAGAATATTGGTATAATACTACCTATCATACTTCCACTAAATCTACCCCATTCAAGCTACTCTACGGCCGTGATCCTCCTCCGCTGATTCGTTATGGCCATTCTACCACTGCTGTATCAACAGTAGAACACTTGCTAGAGGAAAGAGATGCTATATTGGAAGAATTGAAACAGAATTTGAAAGATGCCCAGGACCGAATGAGGACAGCTGCTGACAATAAACGTAGGGAAGTTTATTTCCAGGTTGGGGACTTAGTCTATCTCAAATTGCAACCATATAAACAGCAAACATTGGCCAAACGCAGAAATGAGAAACTTAGTCCTCGGTATTATGGTCCATACCCAGTGGAAGCAAGAGTAGGACAGGTTGCTTATCGGTTAAAATTACCAGCACACTCATCCATTCACCCGGTCTTTCATATTTCCCAGTTACGTCGGGCAGTAGGCAATGCTCCAGTTTCACCTTCTATTCCCTCCCAACTTAAGGATTCTATGGAGCTGGTAGTTGAACCTGAACAGGTTCTTGCTGTACGCCAGAATCAGGAGCAGTGTGGGATTATTACGGAATTTTTGATTAAGTGGAAGGGGCTACCAGAATTTGAGGCTACTTGGGAGCACAGTGATTTGATTCAAACTCAATTTCCTCATTTTCACCTTGAGGACAAGGTGAATGTTTGAGCGGGGGGTAATTATAGACCTCCAATAAAATTCACCTACGTTAGGAGACAACAAAGGGATAACAAAAGAAGGGCAGAAAAGTGAATTCTTATTTTTCTGTTTTGAGGCAGTTTTGAGGCGGGAAGGATGAGCTGGAGGGAGTTAGTTATCCTAGCAAAGGGGAGTGTGCAAAGTTAGTTAGAAGCTATATAAGGAAGGGAGAGAAGAGGGAAAAGGGGATCTGATTGTAGAGAATTTCTTTGTACATTGTTACTAAGGGAGAGCAGGCAGGGCTCTCGAAATTCCTGCCTATTGATTCAATAAATACTATATTTTCCAGTTAATCACTCTAGCCTACATCTACCATTCCATTTAACTCCTAGTTTCTGTATTCGTTTTTCTTGTGAGTGTTGTGTGAACTGTGGAGAATCTATCATAAGGAACCTGAACCAGAATCAAAACCAGTTATTCTGGTTCCGCATTTGATGATAGTAGTTCTGGGTTACCCGAAAACATTAGGGAATTATTGCTAAGGTGTATACATAGAGCGATGATGAGGAGAGAGATAACAATGGTAGGTATGGATATCAAGGGTATGATAGGGAATGGAATCAAGGGAAGTCCATAGATAGTGATGGGCTAGAAGGTTAGGAGTCTGGTGATGATCCTTAGATAATAAGAGTGGAGAGGATGCACCATTGACAAAGATAGCTAAGAAGTTAAAGGGTAGGGAGTTTGTGTACCTTAGTGAGGATAGGGAGATTAAATTCAAAGTTGGGTATATTTTTAAGTCTGCAGCAGATTTTAGAATGACACTTGAAGACTATGCAGTGTATGCTGGCTATAATATTAAGAGGATTAAAGGTGTCAAAGCTACGGTGGCTACTAAGTGTATTAGTGAGGCTTGTCCATGGAGGATAAATGCATTTATCCTTCTAGATGGACATAATTTTATGGTAAAAACATTCAACAACAAACACCTTTGCACCAGGACTGATGAAATCAATGAGGCTACATCCCCTTAGATTTGCAAAAGGAATGTGGGTAGACAGAGGTAGTATAAGTCAAAGAAAAGGGCATTAGATATGCTAGGGGATGATCATGCTGAGTCATATGCCTTGCTATCTAGATATGCCAACATGGTATTGAAAGAAGTATTGCACAAATAATGCTACAACAACATGGGTCCTTTTTCTGGCCTAGTATTTAAGATTTTTTTTTTTAAATCTTTCACAACCCAAAAGATAGGATCTGTTTTTGGTTGTAGGTCATTCATAGGGGTTGATGGCTGTCACTTGAAAGGATTTTTTTTTTGTTGGGGGGGTGGGGAGGGTACTTTTATCTACAGTTGCATTAGATGCCAACAATGACATATTTTCATTGGCTATGATGATTTGTGAGGGGCAAAATATTGATAGTTGGTCTTTTTCTTTTTTGCTTTTTCTTTTCCTTTTTTTTTTGCATCATTTATAGGAATACATGGGGCTTGGGCAGAACAAAACATTCACAATCATGAGTAACATGCAGAAGGGGTTAGTGAAATCATTGTAAGACATATGGCCCTATGCCTATAATAGATTATGTGCTAGGCATGTTTATGCCAACTTTAGGAGTAGATGGTCTGGTGTTTTGTTTAGGAACTGTTTTAGATGGCCAGCAGGGCCACCCATAGATGGCATTTCCATGCTACCATGGAGCAAATTAAAAACCTAGATGAGGAAGCATTCATGTACCTAAATAACATACCTGTTAGTTTTTGGTCTAGACATGCATTTGATGAGGACTTAAGTGTGATCATGTGACAAACAACCTAGCTGAGTCCTTCAATAGCTAGTTGGGTGAATAGAGAAGTAAATCACTTTTCTGTTTAGTTGCATATATTAGGAGGAGGGTAATGATAAGGTTGCATGAGAGGGCTAGAAGTGCTCAGTCATGGGATAGTGACACAGCATCAAATGTGATGAAAAAAATTGAAAAACAGAGAAAAGAAGGGGCAACCTTAGTATCCTTTGTAGTAAAGACAACTATTATAAGCTGCTTGATGTGGACAGGGCCTATGTAGAGAAATTAAATGAATGAACTTGTCAGTGTAAGGCTTGGCAGATGAGCAGTTTACCTTGCAAGCATGGCATGGCATGTTTGACAAGGAATAGGTTGGACCCAATTAGATACATCCATGACTATTTTTAGAGGCAAGCCTATGTGCAAACATATTCAAGCATGATAATGCCATACTAGATAGGTGTGTTTGGGACCTAGTGGAGAATCAAAATTTGCAACCTCCTAATTGTAAGAGACAACCAGGCAGACCAAAGGGAACTAAATAGAGAGAGCAACCCAAGATGAAAGGTCACTTGAAATGTTATGCACCGAGTGTGGACAGATGGGGCACAATAACAGAAGTTGTAAAGCCCCAAAAAACTAAAACTCCGCTGTGCAAATTGTATTTTTTCTGTTTAAAAAAAAATATTTCCCAAGTTATTTCCATCTTTTAGTTTCAGTTCTACTCTATACTTATAATTTATTCATCTGCATGAATTAATTATTTATTTCTAGGGAACAACATCTACTGAGAGAGGTGGTAGAGCTGCTAAGAGGGGTGCTACGAATGCCGGGAGAGGTGATGTAGCTATTGTTAGGGGTGCAAGGACTGATGGGAGAGATGGTAGAGTTGCTGGGAGGGGTGCTACAAATGCTAAGAGGGGTGATGCAGCTGATGTTAGGGGTGTAAGGGCTGCTAGGAGAAGAGGAAGACCTTCTGAATGGGGTATTCAAGTGCTGGGAGGGCAGTTAGAGCTACTGCGAGAGGAAGTGCAACTTCTGGTTAGACAAATGTGTGAACAATTTATTATCTATAACTTGTTTAAATTCAAGTTAACTACTTTCAAAGTTTCACAAATGTTTACACTACTTTGTAGGTTGGTAACTGTGTTTGAAGGGCTACAACTACTGCAAGTTTTGAGGCTGGAACTTCATCTCAACCACGATATTTACGGTAATTAAGTATAGTAGCCTACATTAGAGAAAGTTTTTGTTTTTTGTACATCTCTTTGTTTTGATGTTTTGGCTTTTTTTGTGTTTTGGCCTAAACACCGTCAACTTTCAACACTAGTTGAACTGTTTTTTTAGCCAAAACATTATGCAGTCACAAACTAAAATTTAAACTAAGTTTTTGTATAGGGTAGCAACATTTTTTGTATAGGCTAACTGAGATTGGAATATATTTTATGTTTGAAATGAAAGATACAATAATGTTATACATGATTTGAAACTGTAATGTGATATTATGCAATACAGATCAGCTGTCAATGGTTTTTCAGTTGTGATGATATGCAATATATATTAGTTGTGATGAATAGGCTTGCATTTTCTTATTATTTTTTTTACCAACTTAATTTTCGTTTACATCAGTTGTGATGTATAAGCATGCGTTCTCATAATTTTAGCAATAGCTTTCAGTACATTCTCTAAAATTTTCATTCTACATTTCTTGCATTAGCAGCATCTTAACAAAAGTACAAATAAGAAAATTACTAGTAGGATATTAAGGTACAATATTTTCTTCAAGCATGCTTCTATTGCCTTCATTGTAACCTTCAAAGACAAAATCTCATCTTGGACAATCATGTCTCCATATAGCAATGCATCAAACTCTTCTATGTCTAGAGTTCAAAAAGAATAGTGGTCACACACCCTTATTTCACAATAGAAGTAGAGCTTGTTTGGGTGGGCATGTGACTCTGAAATTTTTACCCTCGCTTTTTTGTCACCAAACACCTTCTGTTCTTGAACTTAATCAAGTCACATTAACCTGTCTTACATCTCTTGCGTCTCTTCTATCAGCCATGAACAATGACAAGCAAATGAAGGAGAAGAAAAGGTGAGTTAGGAGCAAAACAGAAGAGATTTTTGTAAAATAGAAGTGAGATGTATAAAGGGGAGTGGGGTGTTTATATACAATTGTTTTTATAGCCATTGGTCTACAGTATTTTCATAGGGATTTGCACAATTATTATAAATGAAAAGGCTAGCAACATTTTTCAGTTGTCAAAAGGATAAAAGGGTAATTTTGTTACATTCATATAATGTTAACAGAAGACAAAAAAAAGTAGGGTTATTTCTACTGATTTCGAAAACGGTGAGGTTATCGATTTGATGTGTCAAATTTTAGGGTCATTTATGATATTATCCCTTACTCAAAAGACCAATTTGATGAAGTAGTTGGTGAAAATATTAATAAAAACCTATTCGAATATTTAGTATAGATAAAACAATATGTATGTAGCCATCTATTATTGAATCTGGACTAATAATATTAATATTATACTATTATTTAATATAATGGGATTATTTATTTGCCCTTGAGTTAAACTGAATTCAGTTTCATCCTTGACTTTTCAGAAATACATGTTTGGCCCCAAGGTTTGTAGGTTAACATTAAAATTAATGATAAAAGGTAAAATGGTAATCTTACTTACATTCACTTGGACACATCAGCATATAGACTACGGTTATACTGATTACACAGATAAATTTAAAAAAGCTTAAATAAAAGTAAAATTAAACATCAATTATAAGTTAAATAAAAAACTCAATTAAAAAAAAAAAAAACCCGTACGTATCTTCTCCATTCCTCTCAAACGAACCCTAGTTGCCACTATAGGCCTTTCTCTCTCCACATCCCTCGCCACTCGCCGCCTCCTCCTCTCTTCGTCCTCTCCCTGGCCTCACCGTTTTCCACCTCCTCCCAAGTCTGAGTTGATCGTCCTGTTGCCAAGTCGTGATGCTGGCTTTCTTAATACGTTTTGGGGATTGACTATGAAAGAGGACCTCCAATATCACAGCTATTCAGTTCATTAGCAAGGCTTGGGAAGGAGGAATCAGCCTCCTTTCAAAGATGTTCAAGTTTAGGTCCATTGAGAAGGGATTGCATTAAGTTTATGGCCTGGTTCATATTGAACAGTTAAAATCTCATTTTGTGTAGATTGACTTCCTTCAACATAAATTTTGAATATATATTAGCACAAGCAGTCTTTAGACCTTGCTTTATCATTGAAATGGAAAAGGAGCAACTAATGGGGACTACAGATTTGTGCAGACATAACTTGTAGAGGCAAAGTGGATTAACCTTAATAACTATCAAATTGGTCAGAGAACCTAGTCTCAATCTCAAACAAGGTTGTCATCATCTTTGTTATGTTCGTTCAAGATAGGCAGCGTTGAGGAATCAACAAGGTGCTGATGTAATTTTGAGTTTGAGTTTGACCCACCTTGTATTTAGAGAGATGTAGAAAAAAAAATAAAAAAAAAGAAAGATATTTTCTCACTCCTCCTCTTAAGGTGATTCCCTTCCCTCCTTTCTCCACTTGTTGATTCAATTTTTTCCATTCAAAGTTCCATCTTGAATGATTGCTATTTCTGGACTTGTCTTTGTCTTTTTTGTAGTTCCAAAAGCAATTTTCTTTGTTTTTGTTTTCAGTTAATGTGTTTGTCTCTATTTTTTATTTTGTTTTGGATTGACTAGTTGCGGAGGATCAATAATGGAAATGCATAATTAGTTTTTAATTTTGTAACTGTTATGATGAAATAATATTTAATTTGATTTAGGATTAGTTTTATAAAAAAACTATTTGTTTAATTAACCATTTTATTATTAAGCTTTGCAATAACGCCATTTTTATCTTTTTGGCGTCTGTCATAAACTCTGCTACGTTAGAATGTCTATTTTCAGTTAACTTTGATGGTGAAATGAAACGTCACAGGGTAATATGCATATTTCTATTTTAAAAAAGTCAAAATCAAGGGCAAAACCTGAATTAGACCTAACGTCGAGGGCAAATCTATTAATCCCTAATATAATGAGCAAATCTTTGGTACATCCACTGCATTACAGCGGATGCAACCAGGAGGCGTCATGTAAGCGCCACATCAGTGTGAGATGTTTACATGGCGTGATCTGAACCGTCCGCTGTAGTGCAGCGGTTGTACAGTAGAATTACTCCTAATATAATAGCAATCAATTCTACTCCTAATATAATAGCAATCATTGTGTGCACAAAAGCTTAAATGTAGAAGGTATCATTTATTGATTTCTCATACTAACATACGTTTCTTCTATTGCCAAATGCCAAGTAGAGGTTCAAAAGCAAGTTTTTGGATATGCATGAAGAGGAAATTTTTTATACAAACTAGTTAAGCTTTAATCAACATAATGATCAGAGTAAATACTTAAGACTTTTTCAGTTGTATTCAACTTACAGCTAGATTCAAAATGTGTTCTAATTTGCGTATAAATCTAGACGTTACAAATTAAACATTAAAGAATAGGACTGGGAAAATGACCCAATCGAGGCCTCAAAAAACCTAGACCTCCTAGGTTGGGAAGCAGAAGCCTCGGGCCCCGGAAATAAACCCGAGATTCTAATTTTTCATATAAAATTATATTTTAATATATTAATTATATATTAAAATTCCATACAAACAAAAGCTCATTGCCCATTGCCATGTATACCCACAGACTCTTACTTGCAAGTCCAGCCCCTAGGCCTAACACAAAAATATAAACATTAAATCCAAACCTTAAACAAATAATACAATTTGAATTAACGTTTTAGTTTGACCATTAGAAAAAAATTGGAGCAAATTGGAGTCAAACCTGGGACAACACTATAGAGGACCCAACCAACAACCCCTAGGCTACATGGGCTTTAGCTACAATAGGCACCAGAAATAAAATTAACAGAAAACGAAAACGCTTCAAAAAAAGAAAAAAATAATTCACCCCGGTTAAACAACCGTGGTAATTAAAAACCCACCTCTAGCCAGCGAACATTTGGAAAAAAATTCGGGGGAGTTTCCTAAGGCTGGAGACAAAAATTTACGTCGAGTTTAGGGCCAAGGAGGCCCGACCCCAAATTTTGCCACTCTTATTGAAGAAGATTTAATGGAAGAAACTTTGTTGATCTTTCATGTGGACTTAAATTAAGGTTGAAAGGAAGTATCATGACAGCTTCTTGTGATTTGTCTTAGTCGGAAAATAAGAGAGCTAGAAAATGATTTATACCTTAATTAGTTTTTTGAGGAATTGTTGAGATCATCTAACTTGATATGGTATAATTGGGGACTGATAATGCTAGAACTAGGATTTAGATATCTTGGAGGGCCAAATATAAGAAAAGGTAATTTCCTTATCCCCTAAGCTTTTTAAGTCATTTCCTCCCTTAGTTTTTCATTATTGAATTTTCCACCCTCAATTCGAATAGAATCCGGTTTTAACTCACACGGTGCTTGGAGCCTCTAACAATGACATAAGCAAGGGAGAGAAGAAAATTTTTAAAGTATGACCGAAATACTCTTTCACCAACCATTTTGACTATTAAAAATAATAAAATAAGGCATTGTATTCAATATAAAAAAGGAAAATAATAATACAAAAAGTAAACTAATGAGACCTTAATTGCACGAAACCGTCGGGTAATAGACGCGATGGGTCACGACATGCAAATATGATACAAACATAATATACGATTAATAACCGTATCGGGTTTGTATTATTAACTCACGATTAATAACTGTATCGGATTCGTATTGTCAACTCATTTAATAACACGGATAGTTAAACATATTTTATCAATCTTTGACATATAAACTCATTTAACGATATAAATCATTAGAAACTTATAACGTATATATTATAAAACTGAAAATTTTATAATAAAGTAAATTAATTAAAATAATAGTAAATTATGATGATTTTAATATTTTTTTATATTAACAATTGTTTATATTCTAAAAACAATTTTAATTGATAGAAATATATACAATACTATATATATATATAAAAGTAAAGTAAATTATGTAAATTAAATATAACACAATAACGTAATTACATCGTGACATAAATTCTCGCCCTTTTGTGTAGTTCTTATAAATCCCTAAACACAGCACGCTAAGGATTAACTCAAAAGTCTTAATTGACCATTAAATTCAATCACCACAGAGCAATTCAACACAAAATCTGAAACCTAACAAAAGAAGAAAAAAATCATAACTGTTTGAAAAGAGGTTGACGCTCGCTCTTGAGCAGGAGTCCATGGGCAAGAACAATAGGATGCTTACCCTGACGACAATGGAGGCGGCGTCTGACTCTCGATTGAAACAAGGATGCCAATGGGTTAAGACATTGGGTCCCCAAGTCTACCAATAGCAGTTAAATAAACAGTACAAGTCCAGAGCAAAATAGAAATAGTTGCTCTTATCATCCAAAGCTTCATTCTTGAACCCTTAAGCTGCCGATGCTGATGGTGTTGCTACTCCACTGCTCCCCGACTCTTACCCTTAAAAATCTGTCCCATCTCTCTTTATTTCTCACATTTCTTTACCCTACACTTTTACACATCTAAAATTGAAAAACCCAAATACGATGCGTTTTGGTTTCCTAATCAACAATGTGGCATCGGAAATGGCAACCACAACCTAAAAATAACTTTCCCCTTTCAGATTAGAATTGTTAACGAGAATCTTCCATATCCAAACCTCTCAGATTTAGGATCAAATTATGATCCCGGTATTTTCGACCTTATCCTTCTTAATCTCCCTTAAATACCACGATTTCCCCTTCCCACTCATGGATTCCTCTTCTAAATTGGTGCCAAAATCCTTAATCTCACGTCACACAAAAAAAGGCCATCTTTCCCAATCTTCCAACCACCGACCAAACCCTAAACTAATTCAATTTCAATCAACCGATTTTGTTATTACCCTCCTTATATATATATCAAAAGTCTAATTCCATGTTGACCACTTCTGGAACCAATTTCGCGATGATGATTCCTCACCGACGACCTCTCTGTTCATTCATCGAAACGGAGTAGAGACTAGAGAGAGAAACGATATTAAAAAGGTATAAAAAGGGGTACGGAGAACGTTAAGCAACATGTAATTTAATTAAACGACTTTTTTCTTTTTTAATTCAAGGCAATTTTGTTTCCCATTCTACCCTTACAGAGTTTGGTTAACAGAAGCATTTGAATTTGACGGAGTAAATTGCTATAATGAAAAACCCAGAAGGAAGCGTCGGGGCAAACCTTAGGGAGGAAAACAAATTTCCCTATAAAAAAATCATTATTATTTATTAAGCTTTATAATCCATGTGTAAGAAAAAAAGAAATATATAATAATTACCTTACATTAGTTATTCATCAAGATTTTATTATTATTATTATTATTTTGTAAATCTTGAATAGATATATATTATGTAATTTAAATAAATATTTATCAACAATTAAGACCTACACGCACATAGATTCAAAATACAGAAAAGACACTTTCTACTTTTAGACAAACTAGATATTGGTTCTCAAACCAAATTATATTAAAAGAAAAGAAGGAATATAATTATAATGTTTAATAAAAAAAGTAATAAAATAAAATAAATATGTTATACAAAAATTTATCTCAAAATAATAAAAGATATGGGTTACTAAAAATGCATTAAAAATAGAAGGGGTGAAAAAGTTTTATGTCACAAAAGCTTAAAATATATAGGGTTACTTAGGATTCCTAAAGCTCCTCAGGCCCTAACTTTTTGGTCTAATATCTAGGAAATTAGGAGGCAGTGATAGGGCCGAATTTGATTTGGAATTGCATTTAAGAGAGATGTAATTTTTTTTTAAAGAATAATACTATACTTATAATTTATTTACGATCAACTTTCCTTATAATCTGACTGGTAAAATCCTACTCAAAATATAATTACCATATCATTCATTGAAACTTCCTTTATTCATTTTTTTAGTAATATTAGATTGATAACCTACCTACAACCCAAACTCTATAACTTAATATGGTAGTTTATGACAAAATTTTATTAGAGAATGTAACTTCTCTCGTTCTTTTTTCTTTTCCTTCTTTTATGAACTTTTACAATAATATATAGGAATAATGACCTTAGCTGAAGAGCCAACATACATAAATTTGGGGGGCTAAGCATATTAAAATTTTAAACGTAATAATTAATACAATTATATATTAAGTTTTTAATGATATAAATGTTAGAAGATAACAATATTTATTTTAAATTAATCATGTCTCAAGCATTTATAATTCAACTTTTTTAGATTTCATCAATAAATATAAATTTTATAATGTTAATAAATAAATATTATCAATAACATTTTCATCACTTTTGAAAAATATAAACCATAAAAAAGTACATGAACGAAAATGAATATATTATACTAATAAGTAATTATATCCTTGCTTTTTTCTTTTTATCAAAAGTCATCATTTGATTAGGAAAAAGATATAAAAATTACTCTCGGGTCATAATTATTTCTATTTACTGATATTCTAAAAGAGAGTATTTAATTGGTTAAATTATAAAAGAGTAAAAGTTATTAAGCCCATATAACTTCATAAGATATCTAATTATGCCGTACCCATATAATTATAAATATTGAGGAGACTAGAATGAGGTTTTTTTTTTTTAAAACAAACAAACAAACAAAGCTTAAAATTATATGGACTACTTAGGCAGCAAAAGGATTTTCTGTCATAAAAGTTTAAACTTAAGGGTACTTAATTGAATTCTTTAAGAAACTTGGCCCGGAATTTTTTAATAATGGTGGTAAATTAGGAGGTCTAAAACAATAGGACCAAACTCGATTTCAAACTAACATTTTTCCAACATTTAACCTTAAAGAATGGCTTAAAAATTTAATTAAAAAAGAAAATAATTATTGACTAATATTTCTTTTAAGCGTTTGGGACATCTTTCTATAATGATTTTTTAAAATATTTTATTAAGTACCAAATCCTAATAGTACTGTTACAATGTTCTTGGATACGAGGTTGCGATCTCAGAAAGAAATTTCTAAGGCACACTCATTAGATCTTTAATCAATATCACAGCTAGACGAAACACTTAAACCTCTTTAGATGTGTTCATGAATTAACATATATATGAAAAAATGTTCTAAATTACACATATATCTAAACATCACCAACCACTCAAAAAGATTTAATAGAAGTGGGATAAATTGGAAATTCGAAATAGATTTTTAAAAAAATTGAATTTATTGAAAAAGTATTTATTAAACTTTTTAATTGGTCTTTGGCCATATTAGTTTACATAAAGGCAGAGGAGGAATTTATCATTTTTAAAAATAATTACATTTCTTTTTGCTATGTCATCGAAATAAGGGCGAAGAGGCCGTTTAGGGCAATGTACTTTGGTTTCATACTTCGAATAAAAGAACCTTTTTATATCTTTACTGGTTGGCTTAGAAGTTGCAGAGAAGAATCATGACAGCTTTTTTTTTTGTCTCATTCATTGACTTATGCTTCCTTCTTTATTAGTTTGTTGCCCTGATCACAAAAAATCCTTTCACAAGATAAGAGAGACATTATTATACTTTCTATTGCAAAATTCAGATTAGACTGGAATTCGCTGAGTCCTCTGGTGTCTGTTTTTCTTTTTCACTCACTTATATTTGGTTGATTTCACGTGCATGCTCGCTTTTTCCTGCTTTAATTTGCTCGTACAATAATTGAAGTTGAGGTAGAGGCAGACAAGGACTTACAATTTCTACCCAGCTAAGAACCAGTGTAAAATCGTAGGAAAGTTCCTAGAAATTCAAGAAAGCATAAAGTTAGTTCTTTAGCCTGACCATTTCATCACTTTTGTTTATTTATGTATTAGTTTTGACTTTGAATTGTAAGCACTACACAAATTTTTTGTATATTTGTCACTTCACAATTTTTTTATTTGGTATTTTTTAAAAAAAGTGAGAAATTTAACCATGTATTAAAAGTCAAACCTATCAATTTATCTTATGTATCACTTTTTGTCTTATTTAATCACATATATATCACATTTTTATAAAAGTTTGACAAGTATGTGAAAATGTAATTTTTTCTTTTCCCTCTCAAATTTCCCTCTTTTTTTTTTCATTTTTTCTTTCAAATATGTGAATATAATATTTAAAATTTCAATAAATTTATCTAAATATAATTAAACAATATAATTTTTTAATCTAAAATTAAAAATAATTTTAAAATTTTTTTAAATTAAAGATAACATTATTATATGTATGAAAAGAATAAATTTTTAAATATTAAATTTTAGAAAAATGAATTTTTAAATGTGAAAATTTTATGAAATAAATAAAATTATTTTTTAATTTCAAAGTGGTGAAAATCACATTATTTAATTGCTTTGATGAAAATTAAGCAATTAAAAATATCAAAAAATTATTTTGCAATAATATAACATTTTAAATATGCAAAAAATTATAATAATTTATTTTAAAAATTAAAGTAAAACATTTAATGCTCTAAAAATTATAAAAAATTAGTCTAATGGTGTAATGAAAAAGTTTGAAATATAGAGACTGAACAGGGGGATGATTTTGATAATTTTTAATAGATATGGATTTCCTGGAATTTCACAATCCTATATAAAGAAAATGAAACAACCCTAGCCGTAATCTCCTAGATCTAAATTCGTCAAGGAATTCTCTCATACCAAGCTTCCTTTACTCTACTTCCCCTCTATAGAAATCCTTTGCTTCTACTGCTACCTTTGATGCAGCTACCGCGGCCTCGGCTCCAGCTCTCGCTCCCTCCTCGACTAGGCGGAGCTTCGTTGTGGCTTCGCTGAGCGAGCCAGGAAAGAAGATGGAGATGTAATCTCCAGCATTTTATGCCGTGTGTACTGCCGGCGAGATCCTCAGCTGTGGACTTACTCACATGGCTGTCACTCCTCTTGATCTCGTCAAGTGTAATATGCAAGTTTCACTTACAAATCTGTCGCTTTAACTTCCGTTTTTGACTGATTTTGACCGTTTTAGTTTTAGATTTGGCACAAGATTCGCTCTTTTGTGTTTGTACATATTTACTACCTTGCTGGCTTTACATCTGCTGAGGTGACCGCTGGTGTTGCACTTTGCCCCTTTAAGGCAGTAAAGGTCCGGATTCAAACTTAGCCTGGTTTTGCTAGAGATCTGTCTGATGGGCTTCCCAAATTTGTCAAATCTGAGGGTGTTCTCGAATATGCTTATTTAATTTTACTCCTTTTTGTTCTCTGAAATGTAAACAAAATCGTGTGGGAGTGCATCTATAACCAATTTTCTTGAATTTTTGCAGTTTGTATAAGGCTCTATGGGGATGTCTGATTCCTTGTAAGTTGGAGAGGAAGCTGAGGGTTAGGAGAAAGCTACTTTAGGCGATACATGCGCAGGAGAAAGCTGATTTGGTTCGTCAAACAGTTTGGGGAACTAAAATTGGGAGAGTTGTTGGATACTCCTCCGTCTGGTCTGGATGAAGCTATTGCCATTTCAAAGGTATGAATAATCCCCTACAATTACATTATATCAAATGCAAAATAGCTCGCATTTATTGTCTTTTTTTTTTTAAACCAGTTTCATAGCTGCCATACATTTCAGCTTCTGACTCTACCTGACTTTCTGGGTGCATCCATTGGAAAAATAATGAAGGTAAGGATGTGGTACCTTATTTGAGTTGATTCCTATTTTTTGGTTCAACTTGATCTTAAAACTGGCGGAGTGGTATCATACCCTTTTAAGTAGAATAATTAAAAGCAATGTAAATGTGGGAATTCTCTTAAAACTGGCTGAGTTGTATCATACGCTTATTCATTTGTTCTTTTATGTAATCTAGATGAGGAAGAAGTTAGCATTAGCAACATCAGCATGAAAAGAGAATGCTCCCAAGACTGTCACCAAGCAACGTGTTGAAAGTCACTTTGCTTGGAGCTTTAAGCTATTGTCATGCATGATGTTCTTGATGCCATGCCAGGTGAGAATCTTTTAACATTATGTACTTCCTCTAAAGTGTGATTTTTCTGGCATTCTAGTTTTTGTTATCTATGATTTTCTTTCGTATCAGTGTAATTTATATTGCAAAGGGTATTAAGTAAAACAAAGCTAGAACAATACTGCAGCATCTCAGTTTTAATTTTTTTAATTTATTTTTTTTTTTAGTTTTCATACTCGAAGAGACTTGACTTGTGACTTCTCTTTTCACAGAGAGAATTCCAACAGTAATAGAGTTGTTTACTGTTATGATAAATGTTTTGTGAAGTGAAAAATGGAATGGGATAATCAAGAATCGTTGGAGAATCACAACCAAAGAGTTGAGAATGCTGCAGCTGGGAGTAGTACTGTTGATGGAGCAATGTATGTCAAGGTTATGACTGATGAGTAGCTTGAAACCCTCAGGAAACAGATTGTTGTTTATGCTAAAATTTGTGAACAGCTTGTTGAGATGCATAAATCCCCTTCTGCCCGGCAAGATCTTGCAGGTTTGTTTTGTTTATGTTTATAAATATCTCATCTTTTTTTTCTGGGCCTGCTCTGCTTTTTTTTATGTCATGAGGCTATTTTCCTTTTCATTGACTGTAGTTTTCTCTTGATCTGTCTCTTGGAGATGTTGTAAAACTTGTGACTTGATGGTGTTATGATGTGGGTTTGGTGTTAACTATTGGAAACGATTTCATTTTCATTTTGTTATTGAAAGATAAAAGATTCTTCTTGATCTAGTGTGTCGATTTGTGTTGTGTTGTGCTGTGTTTTGTTTCTTGGATGTTCAGTTCAGAGCACTTTGTGGGGTATGTATGTGTGTGAATATGCATACATAAGATTGGCTTTTTGATGAAGTTGTAGTGTTTGTTATTGCAGGAACCCGGCTGGGGAAATTTATTGTGACCCATTGATGACATCTACATGCCATAAGATAACAGCTAGGCAAAGGTGGACTCCAACTCCTGTGTAACTTCAGATTCTTGAGAGCATATTTGATCAAGGAAATGGAACTCCAAGTAAGCAGAAGATCAAAGAGATAACCTCTGAACTCAGCTAGCATGGTCAAATCTCTGAGACAAATGTCTACAATTGGTTCCAAAACAGGCGTGCTTGCTACAAGAGGAAACAAGTGGTTTCTTCTGTGCCCAATGCTGAATCAGAAGTCGAGACTGAGGTTGATTCACTGCATGAACAGAGGACAAGACCAGAGAATTTTAACACCCAACAGAACGCAACAGCTCAAAAGGCTGAAGATCTGTGCTTTCAGAGCCTTGAGATAACCTCTAAGCTGCATTTTTTAGGTGTGTTGTCTAACTCTAGTAAGTGAATTGCTTAGTTTTTGAGAATTGAAATTTCTTTTGGCTGCTTAGTCATAATTTGGAAAAATGGCAACTTCAAAACCCTTATCTTACAACACGCTCAAAATACTTTACCTCTTTTTCATTAGATACAAAGCAATCTGAGACCATCAAAAACAAATAGCTAAAGTCTATTGAGGTGGAGGACATTTGTTTCATAATCTTTCGTGTAAAGATGCCTTGGAGGGCCATTTTTCTCTGTTTGGCTCCCACTTTATATTTACTCTGAAATTTTGAGATAAATAGCCACCTTAAATACCTGGTCAGGCTGATTAGAGTTCACTATTTAATCACTTTATTCAAGCATATATGATCTATTGTGTTTAGCATGAAGAGGGTTTCTCTCCATTAAGTAGAGTAGTTTAGATGAATTAGTAGTTTATTGTAGAGATCAGGTTTCCTATTTTTAGGTTTAGTAGAATTTCTCTAAATGCTAGTCTATATGCAGGTAGCCATTAATCTGTGGCTTGGTTGATGCTTTACGCATATAATTTCTATCAATTTAACCAAGTTGATCATAGCCAAAAACAAGAAATATCCTTCTGCATAAGAGAGTTGTGTATATTAGTAATGTAATTATAAATTGTATGTGGCAGTGGTCCATAATTTACCTCTAAAATAACTTGTGCAGGAGATGATCATCTGTCTAGAAAGATGGGAATGCCAGGGAGCTATAATCTTTATGAGCATGCAAAAGACTACAGCATGGCTGGATGACAAACACCCTATAATTCATCTGTCTGAAAACTTTATATAATAAGTAGAAGCATGTGTATTGAGATTCTTGGGCAAGTAGGCATCAGAGATGAAACAATGCAGTTTAATTATGAGAACATACTCTGCCTGATGTAGTAATTTATCAAGGTTCATAACTTTTCATCTTGCTGCAGCTCTTTTTCTTTCAAGCATTGGAATGCTTATACATGTACATTTCCTCTAGAATCATGTGGACATTTTGCGAGCATCTGTTATTTTGGTTATCGTTGTTAAGACAGTTGTTGCTGCTATAGTTACTAAGGTGTTTGGATATAGCATGAGGACATCAATTTTTGATCCTTTAATTCTTTCACTATTTCTTCCACTCGACGTGTAATTAAATATATACTTGGCGGCTAAAAACTGTCAAGTATATATATGGCGGCTAAAAACTGTCAAGTATATATATATTTTTATTTTTAAAACTATTTATACTTGGCGGTCAAAAACCGTCAAGTATAATTAAATATATACTTGGCTATTAAAAACTGTCAAGTATATATATTTTTTATATTTTAAAACTATTTATACTTGGCGGTCAAAAACTGCCAAGTATAGTCATGTGCATATTTGGTATATTGACCGATCGCCAAATATGGTAAATTGACCATATTTGGCGGTGCCATTGGTGGTGCTTTTAAGACCGCCAAATATGAGCATTTTTCTTGTAGTGAAGACATGGAATTCATAGGAATCTTAGAGGAAAGGAATCGAAAAACTTGCGCATAGAGAAGTTTTTAAAATATCTTCTCATAATAGAAATAAAAATCTCGTAGATTATTTCCTTAACTTTTTTACCTTTTTGTCTAGCCAATTTTTTTTAATTTTAATGATTTTTATTAACTCTTGTATTTTCTATTTAAAAATTTCAATTCATAATTATACTTTAATAATTGGACGTCTTTTATAATAAAGTTTAACGTATTTGATGTTTTAGCGAAATCATAATACAGATATTAAAATTTCTCGTGGTCGTCCTTGCTTTTGCACTAACTTTAGCTATTTTGCATGCCTTCACATTTTGGCTAGAGGTACAAGTCACATTGAAGAGACTTGAAACTTATGCGTAATTAAAAATATAGAAGCCATGAATTAGGAAACTTCGAGGAAGGAAAGTAGGAAATAAATAGATGGAATATAATAATTTTGTTAATAACATGTAATTTTGCAAAATAACTTTTTACACAAATATATTTAATGTATTGGTACATTAAAGCGCCCTATAAACTTTATATAACTTTTAATGTATTAGTATGTTAAAGCATCATATAAATTTTGTAAGTTTTTACAGTGTATGGTTAGTTATCAGAGACGTAATTGAAATAGTTAAGAATAATGTAACAGAAAGTTTTACGTGATTTGGCTATCAACCAGCCTACATTCACAGACAGCAAAAGTTGTAATCTACTATGCTGTATGTGTTTATACTAGACTTAGGACTCTTTACAGCAGTAGCCACTCGCTCACTCATTAACCTAATCTATGTAAACTTGATCACCCTCGATCACAGACAAAGTCCTTCGCACACTCTTCTGATATTGCTCTTCACAGATACGTCAGACTTAACTACAATGGTGTAGTCAGACATAACCATGATAACTATTATAAAATCATGTAATCACTCAACTCTCTTAAGCTTACATGACTCAATAACTCTTACAAAATAGATCTATGCATATAGTCAAACATATGAGTCATACACTGTCTAAACCAATACAATCATAAAGATTTTACAATGAAGATCATGAAAAATAAAGTCACTCAAGTGCTCTCCACATTTCTGCACATAGACCACTCTATCTGCACTTCGTTAAGCCTTGAGTGCTTCACTTTTATATAGCCTGCGTGAACAACTATATAATTCATGTAATCATCAATCCTAATCATCATCAAAGTCCTGCAAAACTATAGGATTACTAGATAAATATCAAACAATATAGGAAGTAAAAGACATTATCCTAATTAAACTAGAACACTACAAAGAATATCCTAATCTGATAAGTATGATCAATATAAAACTTTCTTTTCAACTAGAATACCAAATCAAGCTATCCTAGAACCTATTCAACTAGAATACCAAATCAAGTTATCCTATTATAGTTAAAATTCTCCTAATATAAAATATCCAAATTAATGTTTAATCACAAGATGACAAAAATAAATTTTAGTCACATGCATTGCACATTCATGAAATTTGTCACCTGTCACATTGACAATACCAATCTCCCCCTTTGGCATCTTGTGATGAAAACATTCACATGTTTCTGTGAACAAAATCCTGCACAGATAATTGTAAGACAACTGAAAACACTTAGTAAAAAATTTCCAAAAACATGAATATCCAGCTTTCAGTTAAAAAATTTATAACTGAAATAACATAACCAAAATGTCCAGTATCTGCACAGAAATAAATATCAGACATAGAACATTAATAGTTTGTGCTATGCAAACTGGTCTGCGATAAACTCAAATTAAACATAAAATCAACATAATATCAATTACTCAGGGTCACAATCAATCATGAACTATCACTTCCCCTTAATCAAACGTTAAACCTGCAAAACATCATAATCATAAGCTGTGTAATATAGAAGTTCAACCACAAATCATTTTCCTGTAAGTTTATCAAACTAAGCACAGAAACATAACATTCATAAACTCTATTCCCCCTTGGTTTCATAACAAGTGCCAAAAATAAAGTTCCAAAGCACATAAAAAAAGAAAATGTTCAATTAAGTCTGACAGACTTGTGCACAGGCAGCTTTGAGGGGTGTGATATTGTTCTTTTAGCAGTAGTCTTGTATCAAATAAATGTTGGTTTTTGAGAAGTATCAGCAGGAGTTGATGTGGTAGTTGGCTGAGCATTAGTTTCAGTAGGAGTAGCACCAGCAGTGTCACGAATCTCTCTGGCTTGTCTCTCTGCTGTGATTTTAGTCTTTTGAGAAATGTCCACCAAAGTTTTAGCAGCTTGCTCTGTGACATGGGGTGGAGATGTAATAGGAATTGAACCAGGAGTTGGTGGGTTGGGAGTGTCATAAACTGTCTTTGGAAAAGATTCTGCAGCTATTGTTTTGGCTTTCTTCTTGCTCCTCAGCTGGTCTTTCTTCTTCCGTTTCTTCATTGATTGATCACCATTTTATCTGCTCTCAAGCTTCTCTTTCAAACTTTGAAGCTTGTCCTTGATAGCTTGATTTTCCTGGATAAGCTCAGCTAAAGAAGAGGTGATTAGAGTAAGCCGTTTTGTGATAGATGCTATCAGATTTAGTCTGAGATTTCTCTTTTGTCTGGGTTGTCTCTGAGGTACTTCCTCCCCCTTAGGAACAATTTTAATCCTTGTTATGAAACCTTTCTTGATGGCTGACAGAATTTCTTCAGTAATCTCACCATCCTCCAATTCAATCTCATTTTGTATTAATAAAGTATGAATCAAACAAGGTAAAACCAATAGTTTTTGATGAGATTGATAAGTTGTAATTTGAATAATGTAATTGTTCATCCACAATCCAATATTAATCGAGCGATTTGTGCCAACACAGTAAAGAAACTTGGCTCTATCCTCTCTAACTTTATTTTGGTGTGTGGATGGGAACTAATTGAATCGAGTGATTTTATGCAACAATCGATATTTCATAATCAAATTAAATGTTTTTGATCAATGCCATCATGTCAATCCCAACAAACCTTTCTACTCCTAGTCAGCTCATATGTGACCTCACTCATATTCAACTCATTGCCAACAGTATGGTGAATGTTAATAGGAATTTCATAAAAATGGTTTATGACATTCAGAGAAAATCTAATCAACTTCCCTTTACAATAAACTTTATGATAGTAATAACTCTTAGGATCATTAATGCATGGCAAAATAGTGGCATAAAATTCTTGAACAAGATTTCTAACAGGAGGAGTTAGATTTGTTACCATCCTCATCCAATGTTTGGATTTGAGCATCTCTCTAAGCTAATAGTCATCAAAGTCGTTGACTTTGATAGGCCTCTCCATATGAATCTCTCTCTTTGAACTGTATTGTCTAAACTTTTTTTCAATCTCTTGCTTCAAGAACTTGTGACTGCGAGGATTGACACGGTCCCACACCTTACCAAGCATGACATTGTCATCCTCACTCATAGCTGGGTCAACTGGAACTGGTGGAGTCGAAGTCGAACCTGGTTCTCCATTGGATGATTGCTCTGGTTTTGTCGGAGGCAACTACACTGGTTCGATTTTTGGGTCAACATGTTGTTCTTGCTGAACCTCCTACTTTTTCTGGCTTGATTCGTCTTTAGTCAAAGAGTTAGAGGATGAAGAAGAGCTAGTGGTTTCGGGTTCAATTGAAGAAGATGGAGTTGTAGCTTTGCGTTTGGCCATGACGGTTGAAGAGAAGAAGAAGATGTGCAGCGATTTAGGGTTAATAAGGAGATAAAACAAGTATGAAATTTATATAATCAAAAGTTAATAGCCAAGTGTGATATGGCTAGCACAAAATCCCAATCCACTCCAAATTTTAGGAATTCAGATTTGGATAAAATTCATTTTCCAAAAGGATTAAATTCTATGAAAGAGAAAATGTCATGATATTTATCACATTAATTTTGGTAATTTCCAAAAATGATTTTTGAAAATCCTCATTAAATAAGGCAATTTTAAATCTTATAGAATCATAAGCTTTTTAAATCACGAAAAGCTTCCTGCCATTGAACAATTTTTCCCTCAAAACAACCTTGTTGATGTGGCTCACTTTATTGGCACATCAACACATAAGAAAATAAAACAGAGTCACACATGAAGCACTAGTCAAAAGTTACGCTGCACATAACTGAAAACAATTAAACTTTACATAACTGAAATATTTGAGCTTCATAAAGTGATTTTAAAACCAAGCATGTATCAGAGCTGATTAAGCGCATATGAACATTAATTTTTATTATCTTAACATTCAATTCTATTGAGTGGTCAACATAAGCATGCTTCTTACACACACAAATATTAATCTCAACAAGAATTGTTTTTGTAAAAACTAGTAGCTTTCACACACATGAAATGAGGTAGCCTTCTTCCATTAGAGTGGGTTCCCTAAACATATTTTCTAGATACATTAAAGCTACATTTTAAGGATAGCTTTCACACATCATAACTGGTAGCCCTCTTTGGTTTTGGTATTAAATTAACAGTAAAATCAAATAATCAAAACAATTCAACCATGCTTAAATTAAAAAATTGAGTAGTGATACTGCAGATATAAATAACATAACTAAGCATAGTTTTATACAGATAATTGACAAATGCCCATGGCTTTTCACAGTTTTTCAAATCTCAATCAATAAAGTGCTTTAGTAAACAAGTTAGCTAGTTGATTCTCGGTAGAGATATTTTCAATATGGATTGTTTTGGATTCAACAAGCTCTCTAAAAAATGATGCCTTATATCATTGTGTTTAGTTTTAGAATGTTGGACTCGATTTTTTGAGATATTAATTGCCTTAGTATTATCACAAAATAAGGTTATTGAATCTTGATTAATTCCATAGTCACTTATCATTTGTTTCATCCAAAGTAATTGAGTGCAGCAGCTTCCAGTAGCTATATATTCAACTTCTACTGTAGATAATGAGATGATATTTTGCTTCTTGCTATGCCAAGAAACCAGGTTATTGCCTAGGTAAAAGCAACCACCCCAAGTGCTTTTCCTATTATCTATGTTTCCTACCCAATCTGCATCACTATAACCCGTAAGACATGTATTTGTGTCCTAAGTAAAAAATATTTGAAAATCAGATGTCCCGTGAACATACTTGATAATTCTCTTCACTATTGATAAATGTAGTTCATTCGGATATGACTGAAAACGAGCACATAAGCCAACACTGAAACTGATATCTGGTCTGCTTGCAATTAGGTATAGGAGACTTCCAATCATGCTTCTATAAAGGCTTGAATCAACATCATTACTTGTATTCTCTTTTGTTAGCTTGATGTTACAACTCATAGGAGTTCTAAGTGCCTTCACTTGTCTAGTTCGAATTTCTTTACCAAGTTTTTAGCATACTTTGACTGTGAAATAAATATTCCACTTTCTAATTGCTTCACTTGTAAACCAAGAAAGAAATTCAACTCACCTACCATACTCATCTCAAATTCACTCTGCATTAGCTTAATAAACTAATTAGCTTTGACTTTGTCTGTGGAACCGAAGACAATATCATCAACATACACTTAAGTAACAATGAAATAAGTTGAAGCATGCTTAATGAATAAAGTTTTATCATTTCTTCCTCTAGTGTAGCCTTTTTGAATCAAGAGGCTAGTTAATCTCTCATACCAAGCTCTAGGAACTTGTTTCAAACCATACAATGCTTTATGAAGCTTATACACAAAATTAGGATGTTTAGGATCAATAAATCCCTTAGGCTAGCCAACATAAGCCTCTTCATGAAGATAGACATTCAAGAAGGCCATCTTCACATCCATTTGAAATAATTTAAAATTCAACAAGCATGCAATAGCAAGTAGCAACCTACTAGATTCAAGTCTAGCAACAGGAGCAAAAAGTTTCCTCAAAATCAATTCCTTCAATTTGAGTGTAACCTTATGCAACTAATCTAACTTTGTTTCTAATGACTTACCCATTTTTATTAGTTTTATTTTTAAAGATCCATTTAGTTCTTATAATATTTGCATCTTTTGGTTTAGGAACTAACACCTATACTTTGTTTCTTTCAAACTGATTCAATTCTTCTTGCATTGCATTTATCAAAACATATTCTTTTAAAGCTTCATTGACATTCTTTGGTTCTATTAAAGAGATATAACAAGTATAACTTACCATATTTCTTACCTTGCTTCTTGTTTTCATTGTGCTTTCTGAACTTCCAATGATTGAAGTTGTGGGATTTGCCATTTGAATCCTGCATGGTGGATCTCTCTTAATACCAACACTCTTAATACCAACATCTCTTATTTGATTTATACTCAGGTCATCACTGTCTGATGGTTCAGTTTCATTTGAGTTAACTGCACTAGTTGTATCAGACGCAATTGATTCTGTTTTGTAGTCTACAACAGCTAAGTTTGAATCTTCTGTATCATTTGTATCCTTCATTAAACTAATAATCTATTTTTCCTACGAATAAACAAAGAAATCATCAGTATTATCAAACTCCACATTGGCTGATTCCATAATGATTTCAGTTCTCAAGTTATAAACATGATAAACCTTACTATTGGTTGAGTATCCAATAAAAACTCCTTCGTCACTCTTAGCATTAAATTTGCCCAACTGTTCCCTATCATTCGAGATGAAGAACCTACAACCAAAAAAATGAAAATATTTGAGGTTAGGTTTCCTTCTTTTTAGAATTTCATAAGGGGTTTGTGTTATACCAGGTCGCAAGAATAGTCCGTTGGAGATATAGCATGCTGTGCTGATAGCTTCTACCTATAGCCTTTTCGTTAGCTTTTTGCTACTCAACATGACCGTTACCATCTCTTGTAAAGTCCTGTTCTTTTGCTCTACCACTCCGTTTTGTTCAAGTGTCTTTGAAACTGAAAATTCATGAGATATACCATGAAATTTACAAAAATTTGCATAGGAGACATTTTCGAATTCTTTCCCATGATCACTTCAAATTTTTACAATTCTACCCATGTTCTTATTTTGTTCATTCTCAAGTTTAACACATAAGTTCCCGAAAACTTCAAATGTATCAGATTTTTCACGAATGAAATCAACCCAAGTAAACCTTGAAAAGTCATCAATAACAACGAAAACATTCTTCTTTCCTATAATGCTCTCAATTTGCATGGGTCCTATAAGGCCCATATGCAAAAAATCTAGAATCTTAGAGTTGCTAACGTGCGTGTTAGAGCTATGTGATCCTCTTATTTGTTTGCCTAACTGACATGCTCCACAAATACCATTTGGTTTGTCATCAAGAGTAGGAACACCCTTAACTACTCTAGTCTTAGTTAACTTAACTAAGTACCTATGGTTTATGTGTCCTAGCTTTTGGTGCCATAACTCTAAATCTGATATTTTTGCAAAAAATGCATTAATGTTTGTCAACAAATAGCAATTGTCATTTGATCGTGTGCCTTTGAGAATGGAATTTTCACGTTTGTCTAAAACTATGCATCTACTTTTTGTAAATTTTACCTCAAATTGGTCATCACAAATTTAGCTGATTAAATTAGCTTTCAGCCCTTCGACAAACAAAACATTTCCAACTTAGGCAAACCTTTAACACACAAAGTACCTTTACCTAGCACTTTGCTTTTAGCTCTATCACCAAACGTGATTATCCCTTTCTTACAAGATCTGATGTCTTTCAAGAAGTTCTTGTTCCCTGTCATGTGTCTTGAGCATCCACAATCAAAATACCAAAAATCATTAGCTGTGGATTTTAAAGCAGTAAATACAACATTGCACGCAGTTACTGTTTCTTAATCCAAACTGGTAGAGTCTTAGGTAACTGTCTAAACTGTTTAGATTTGTTATGCAATAGACTCAATAGCTTATAACATCTAGGTCTGATGTGACCTTTTACACTACAAAAATAACAAGTAGTTTGGTTACCTTTTCTGGGCTTGACTTAAAAGAACTCATGGGTAAGATAAAACCATCTTTACCTTTTGATTTTTGAGAGCTAGCATCTACACTTGAACATGAAATGTTAGTTGAAGCTTTAACAAAAACTATTTTGGAAGTTGAAGCAATATTACCTTCATTGAATCCCAAACCATGCTTATTTGTGCTTTTACTTCCAAGGCTTAAAACTTGATCCAGTTGAGCTGAACCAATTTTAAGTTCATCAATGCACTTATGAGCTTTTGCAGGTTCTGATATAAGTTTCTCAATCTCTCTAGTTTTTTGGTTCACAATTGTCTCCAATTTACTCATGCAATCTTCAACATATGCCTTCTCGCATCTAAGAATTTCTCTCTCTTTCTGTGGATTACTGATTTGAGCTTTCTATTTTTCCCATGTCTCATAAAGTGCATTATAAGCAAGTTGAAGTTCCTCTTGATAGTTGATTTCCTCCTCTGCATCTGTTTCATCACTGTCAAATCTGTTCTGCTCAGTTATTTCAAATACGACTGCTTTGCCTTTATCAAACAGGCTACCAGCGAATGCAACAAAGTTACTTGAATGTTCTCCATCATCAAAATCTGTTTCTGAGTCATCACTTTAGGTTGCACACAAGCCTTTATCCATCCTTCTTTTGTAATTCGTACATTCATATTGTATATGCCCAAATCCTTCGCATTCAAATCATTGTACTTGGCCTTTCTTATCAGATTTTTTTTAGTCTTCTTGGTTAGTTCTTTCAGAAACTTCTTTACATCAAAGCTCTTTACTTTCTGTACTTTCTTAGGATTTTACTTCTTGAGATTCTTCTTCATATATTTGACAAAGTTCTTTGTCAAATACGCAATCTACTCATCATCAGAATCATCACATTCTTTCTTTTCTGAAGCAACAGAAAAAGCAATGCTCTTTTCCTTCTTCCTCGATTTCAGCCCCATTTCATATGCTTGAAGAAAACCAAGTAGTTCATCAACCCTCATGGTTTTCACGTTATTGTTTCCTTCAATGGCTGTAACCTTAGGCTAAAATTTATCTGGTAAAGATCTAAGGATCTTTCCTAGAATTTTAGCCTCAGAATATTCACAAGCAAGCATGTCAGTAGTTTTAGTTATTTCACAAAGTCTAGTATGAAAATCACTTATAGTTTTATCTTCATGCAGTGCAGGATTTTCAAATTTTGAAGTCAAGGTAAGTAATTTAGAATCGTTTACCTTCTCTGTACCTTTATGCTTTACCTCAAGAATATCCCATGGTTGCTTTACGGGGGTGCACTTTGAGATCAATCCAATTTGTTGAAGGTTGACAGCGCTAAATGTGGCATTGATTCCCTTAGAATTCCAGCTTGATAGTCTATATTCGACCTCAGTCCATTTGTTTTTAGGTTTCTCAACTTGTTATCCAGCTTCATTGGTCTTCATTGGTGGTGTCCATCCATGAACAACGCTGGTCCAAACTCTATCATCAAGGGATTTCAAGAACATCTTCATCTTAACCTTCCACTAGGCGTAATTTCCATCCTCGAGCAATGGTAGTTGACTGACTGAACTTCTATTATGTAGTCGTTCCATACTTGCAAAAGAAAAGCTTGATCTACACTTGTATTTTAGTGAACCCGCTTTGATACCAATTTTAAGTTTTCACAGTGTATGGTTAGTTATCACAGATGTAACTGAAATAGTTAAGAATGATGAAATAGAAAGCTTTACGTAGTTTGACTATCAGCCAACCTACATCCACGGGCAACAAGAGTTGCGATCCACTATGCTGTATGCGTTTACACTCGACTTAGGACTCTTTGCAGTAGTAGCTACTCGCTTTCTCACTAACTTAATCTATGTAAACTTGATCACCCTTGATCACAGCCAAAGTCCTACGCACACTCTTTTGATGTGCTCTTGACAGACATGTTGGACTTAACTACAATAGTTTAGTTAGACATAACCATGATAACTATTATAGAATCATGCAATTACTCAACTCTTTTAAGCTTACATGACTCAATAACTCTCACAAAATAGATCTATGCATATACTCAACACATATGAGTCATACACTGTCTAAACCAACACAATCATAAAGATTTTACAATGAAGATCATGAAAAATAAGGTCACTCAAGTGTTCTTCACATTTTCGCACATACACCACTCTATCTGCACTTTGTTAAGCCTTGAGTGCTTCACTTTTATATAGCCTGCATGAACAGCTATATAATTCATGTAATCAACAATCCTAATCATCATCAAAGGCCTGCAAAACTCAAATAGGATTATTAGATAAATATCAAACAATATAGGAAGCAAAAATACATTATCCTAATTAAACTAGAACACTACAAAGAATATCCTAATTTGATAAGATATGATCAATATAAAACTTCCTTTTCAAGTAGACTACCAAATCAAGTTATCTTAGAAGCTATTCAACTAGAATACGAAATCACTTTATCCTATTCTAGTTAAAATTCTCCTAATATAAAATATCCAAATTAATGTTTAATTACAAGATGACAAAATAAATTTTAGTCACATGCATTGCACATTCATGAAATTTGCCACTTGTCACATTGACACTAACAAATTTTATACAACTTTTTACGCAAATTTTAAGTTATTAGATCCAAATACATTAAAAAAATTAAATCTAATCTAGACCATATAATTAATATGCCCTAAAAATAATATTTAAATAATTCAATCTCCATCATCCTTGGATTCAATATTTAGTGGGGCAACTGAAGTCTCTTCACTTTTACCACTACCAGACTTTTATCTGTTCATTATTGAATTTATCTGATGATCAAAGCAAAACTTACTTCATACTCACAAATATTACTTCCTTTTTAGAATTGATATTGTATTTTATTATTGGCTCTGCTTGAAGACTTTATAATGGATATCAAGGTCTTGGAGAGAGGCAGAATAAGCTTTGAGGAAATGAGTCAAGAAAGTTAGCAGATACTTTCTTACATACTTGCGGTTTTACCTATTAAAGAAAGGGAATCTTAGGTGGTGTTTATTTGTGCACTTTCGAATTTTTTAAAAAAAATTTGGTAAGAATATATGGCTAGTTTTATTTTTTTAAATTTTATCCATAACATAAAATTATTTTGATATCCTTGCTTCACAGAACTGAGCTTAACGGCAGGGGGTTTTGTGCCCATTTTTGAAGACTCAGGGTGCATGGTATAGTATGCTAAATAATGGGGGTGGTCCAAGGAATTACCCATAATATTAATATCTCTAGGTAACTGAGTTCTTTTAAATTAACATGATTGGCGCTATCTATGCATAGCACATATTCTCACCACAAATTTTCTATGCACTAGAGTAGGGGTTTATGAGGTTAGAAAGCTGTTTTATATAACTGATCCATGTTAGAAAGGAATTTCTAGGACAAACTCATTCAATATTTTATAAACAAAAGGGTTAATGTAAACACTACTACTTGGACATTTTCTAACATTCCCAAACAGCGAGAAACAACTAGAAAGATACACATTTAATGGTGATCTTCACATGCATGGCTATAGGATCAAGTTTTCCTTCTTTTGTTTGCACATAAGCTGTACAGCCAAAGATTTTCAAGTTTATATAATCTGCAAGCCTTCCACTCCATATATCTTCTAGAGTTTTGAAATTTATTTTTGATGAAGGGCATCTATTAATCAAATATACCATTGTTTGTACAGCCTCAGCCCAAAAGTCTTTAGAAAGTTTTGCTTGTGCTAACATACACCTTACTCTTTACAAAATGGTTTTGTTCACACGCTCAGTCAAACCATTTTGTTAAGGCATTTTCCTCACTATCAAATGTCTTGCTATTCCACATTCCCTGCAAAACTCATTGAACTCACTGTCACAATACTCCAGACCGTTATCTGTTCTCAATCTCTTAATAGACTTTCTTGTTTGAGTTTCCACCAAAGCCTTCCAATGCTTAAAGGTCTTAAAAGCTTGGTTTTTATGCTTTAAGATATAAACCCAGACCTTCCTAGAGTAGTCCTTAATGAAGGTTATAAAGTACCTACCTCTACCATGGGATTGCACTCTTGATGGACCCCATAATTCGGAGTGAATATAGTCCAGTGTTCCCTTGGTTTTGTGCTCACCATGTTTTAAACTCAACCTACATTGCTTTCCCAAAATACATGGTTCACAAAAGCTAACTTTACCAATCTGACTACTTTGTAACAACCCTGTTTGCACAATTCTGATAGCCTCTTCTCACTAACATGCCCGAGCCTCAAATGCCATAATTTTGCAGCTTGATCTTCATCTTCAATTGTTATGTTAATTATACCAGCCACTGTTGAACCTAACAAGGAATATAAACCATTGCTTCTTACTCCTTTCATCACAACAAGTGACCCTTTCAACACTTTCAAGACTCTATTCTCAACTTTCACCTGACACTCTCCAACATCTAGTGTCCCTAAAGAAATTAAATTTCTTTTCAAACCAGGAACATGTCTAACCTCTGTTATGAGTTTGACTACACCATTTGTCATCTTAATCTTAACAGAACCAATTTTTTTGACATCACAAGCATTGTTGTTCCTTATTAAGACTTTTCCACCATCAATAGACTTGTAATAAGCAAACCAATGTCTATTTGGTGTCATATGAAAACTGCAATAAGAATCTAGAACCCATTTTCTTCTAAATTTTCTGCTGTAACTGTGAGAACATCAGAACTGTCATAACTGACAAAACTGTCCAAAGCCACAACAACATCTCTTGCTGAGTAGTCTTTTTCCTTCTCTTTGCTCTTACTTTCTAGACATTTCTTTTGAGGTACCCTTCTTTATGACAGATATAACACTTCTTCTTGAATCTTGACTTAGATTTGTCACGATTCTTACCTTTGTCCCTCTTTTCAGATCATCCCCTTGCTAACAAACCTTTTGCTTCAAATTGACTCTTTGAATCAGACCTTTTTTCAACATCTTTTGCAGTCACAGTTGATAGAACCTCTTCAAACTTCAAAGTTCGTCTACCATACTTCAAAATATCGACAAAATTCTCCATGGACTTTGGTAGAGAATTTAGAAAGATCACAATGTGATCTTCATCATTCACCGTAACTGATAAACTTTCCAAGTCTTGAATGAGTTTCCTAAATTCGTTTACATTATCACTGAGCATTTTACTCTCATCCATGAAGAAACCAAACAACCTTTGCTTCAAGTAGATTCTATTTGAAACTATTGTGGACATATATCGATCCTCAAGTGTTTTCCATACCCCAGCAGTTGTAGTCTCCTTTTGAACCTCTCACAAAACCTTGTCATAAAGTCCCAAAATTAAAGAACCGTAGGCCTTCTCACGAAATCTTGTCTCTCCTCCTTCTTCGACAAGCCAAAATCATTTTGACTAGTGAACTTCTCAACCTCAAATTTGGTTCCCATCTTAGCCATAAAAACAGCAAGAATTTGCCAAAAGAAAATTGCACTCAACACTGGCTCTGATACCAGTTTGTTACGTCCTTGAAGATGAATTCCAGTTACAAATGTTGAAACAAACTTTACCAGCAAGTAATTCTACAGATTCTGATCTTAACAAAAATGAAAGAAATAACAATAGCACACAAAGTTTAATGTGGTTTAGTCCAAAATGACCTACATTCACACAAAGAGCCTCTATTATTCTTTGTCCCAAAGAGAAGAAACACTCATACATGAAAACTAACACATGAAAACTACTCACACTATCACACAATCACAGCCATACAATACGATTTATGAAAGCTATCACGGACAATTGCAGAAACTGCTACATCAACTGCTGGTAACTGCAGATAATGGTAACTGCCCATCACCTCTACACATAACTTCCTATAACTGTTCCTACAACTGATTTAAACTGCTACATGAAGTTTATTGGACCAACTTCACAAATTCACATATAGATGAAAAGGAAGTTCTGAATTATACCTATATATATCTAGAGGTCACCAACCGCTCAAAAATATTTAATAGAAGTAGGGCACATTTGGGATTTGAAATAGATTTAGAAAAATACAAATTGAATTTTATTGAAAAAGTATTTATTAAACTTTTTATGTAGTCTTTGGCCACATCAATGTGCAGAAAGGCAGAGGTGGAATTTATTAGTGTTAAGAATAATTATAATTTTTTTGCCACGTCATCACAATAAGGGCGAAAAGGTCATTTAGGACATTCAAACTTTCTACTTCAAATAAGGAAGCTTCGTGGGCTTCGAAGTTGCAGAGAAGAATCACGACAGCTTGTTTTTGTCTCATTAGTCGACTCAGGCTTCCTGCTTTATTAGATTGTTGCCTTGATCAGATATAAATCCTTCCATTAGAGAAAGAGAGAAACTATAATAGTTTCTATTGCAAAATTCAGATTAGACTGAGCTTCGCTTAGTTCCCTGGTGTCTGTTTTGCTTTTAGACTAACTTTTACTTGGTTGATTTCTCGTGCATGCTCGCTTTTCCTTGCTTTAATTTGCTCGTACAATAATTGAAGTAGAAGTAGACCAAGACTTACAATTTCCACCCAGCTAAGAGCCAGTATTTGCTCGTAAAATAATTGAAGTTGAAGCAGAGCTAGACCAAGACTTACAATTTCTACCCAGCTAAGAGCCAGTGTAAAATCGTAGGAAAGTTCCTAGAAATTCAAGAAAGAATAAAGTTAGCTCTTTCGCCTGACCATTTCATCACTTTTGTTTATTTATTGGTTTTGACTTTGAATTGCAAGGCATATGGAATTCATAGGAACCTTAAAGGAAAGGAATCGGAAAACTGACGCCTAGAGAAGTTTTTAAAATATCTTCTCATAATAGAAATAAAAATCTCGTAGATTACTTCCTCAACCTTTTTAGCTTTTTGTTTGGCCAATTTTTTTAATTTTAATTATTTTTATTAACTCTTGTATTGTCTATTTCAAAATTTCAATTCATAATTATACTTTAATAATTGGAAGTCTTTTATAATAAAGTTTAACGTAGTTGATGTTTTACCAAAATCATAATATAGATATTAAAATTTCTCACGATCGTCTTTATTTTTGCACTAACTTTAACTATTTTGCATGCCTTCACATTTTGGCTGGAGGTTCAAGTCACATTGAAGAGACCTGGAATTTATGCCTAATCAAAACTAGAAGCTACGAATTGGGAAACTTCGAGGAAGGAAAGTAGGAAATAAATAGATGGAATAGAATAATTTTTAATAACATATTATTTTTCAATATAACTTTTTACACAAATGCATTTAATGTATTCGTATGTTAAATCGCCCTGTAAACTTTAGACAACTTTTAATGTATTAGTATGTTAAAGCATCGTATAAATATTTTTATATAACTTTTAACACAAATTTTAAGTTATCAGATCCAAATACATTAAAAAGTTTGAATCTAATCTAGATCGTATGATTAATATACCCTAAAAATAATATTTAAATAATTCAATCTCCGTCATTCTTGGATTCAATATTTAGTGGGGTGGCTGAAGTCTCTTTACTTTTACCACTACCGGACTTCTATCTTTTCATCATTGAATTTATCCAATGATCAAAGCAAAACTTCATTTTTACGATCGATATTGTATTTTATTATTGGCTCTGCTTAAAGATTTTATAATGGAAAACAAGGTCTGGGAGAGAGGTACAGGAAACTTCCAGAAATGAGTCAAGAAAGTTAGCAGATACTTTCTTACACACTTACGATTTTGCTTAGTAAAGAAAGAAAAACTTAAGGGGTGTTTATTTATGTATTTTGAATTTTTATTTTTGAAATTTAGTAAGAATACGTTATTAGTATTAATTTTTTTGAATTTTTAAAATAACAAATGCTTTATATTGATTTAAATGCATTAGTAAATATGCTTATTCTGGAAACTATTTTTCAGAATACACAAAAAAAAAACCCTTTCCCCCAGTGACTTTGCAAAAAAGTCTTTAGTTGCAAGACTTAAGAGTGAAATTGACCATCAGATTCTCTCTATTGATATGATTTTAGCAAAATTTAATGGTGTTTTGAGAAAATAATATAAAAATATAATTTTTAATTGTTATAAATATAAGGTTATATATATATCCACATTATATCTCTAAAAGCTTTAGAATATGTGTATTTCCAATCTCTTTTTTTTTTTTTTCAGTTACCCTTGAGGCCAAACTATTTTCCAAGAATTAATGCAGTAGTATTTTAGGACTATTTTGTAAAAAATTTAACAAAATAACAATAAAGTCCATTCTTTTATTAGTAAAATTAGTATTAATTCTAAGGAAAATTAAAAAAATAAACACTATTAGGGGACTTAAATGAAATATATAGACAACATGAAAAATTTTCATGTCATAGACACTTTTTTCGTAAAATGACTACAATACCCTTAATAATTCAATTTATTCCTAAAGTATTGATTTCCATCTTCCTTGACTGAGAGACATCTATTTCCATAACCCCTCGCCACCATTCGAAACACAATCCGACACGACCATCCTTTGAGGATAGAAGCAAGACGACATAGAGAAAAGCAAGAACCGACACTCGGGTAAGTTTCTTCATTGGTTCTTTTGTAGATTTAGTAATTTCTTTGGTTGTTTTCTGGATCGTTTGATTTGGGCTAGATTTTAGAGATTTTGAATTAGGGATTTGAGTTTCCAATCAATTTTTGAACTTATTCTGTGTTTGTGGGGCTAAATAAAGTGTTATTAGTTGATTTTGTGGTTTGATGTGTATGAAAACGGTGGAATTTGATAATTTTGATAGCGACGAAGACGATGGCGATCGCGATATCAGAGAGTTTTCAAAGACATTGAGTGTCAGTTTCGTGGAAACCGACATATCGATGTCTCGAACCATGTATCCGACACTCAACATCTCTGTAGAGAATGTCGAGTGTCAGTTTTATGTAAAATGACCTGATGTTGAGTGTCAGATAAAAGTAAAAACAATTGTGTCAAGTGTCTGATACATCAACTGAAGATTTTACAATGTTAGATTCTGAATCCGACACTCGACTAGTTCGACATCCGACACAATAGTATTGTCGGATGTCAAGCCTAGCGTATGTTGGTTGGAGGTATCCGACAAAAGTTTCATCAGTTTCTGTTGTCGAGCTCTATCGAGCGCATCGAGTTCTGTCGAGTGTGTCGAGCGTTTTGACAGGTTGCTTGCTTTGGCCTTGTTTTTTTTGCTTTTCTGCATCGCATTTAACTATAACGGACTTTGTTTTTGTAGGTTGAAGCAAATGGCAAATGAATTTGGACTGTCCTTCACCCTGAAGACACCGTATGGTGAGCACTACCATTGGGTGATCACAAACTTGGCAAGTTTGGACTGTATAGAATGGATTCACGCGAAGTTGAGTGAGAGGCAAAAAAACATGTTTCGTAATACATGTTTTGGGTTTCTCCTAGACATTCGGGAGCCGTCCTTTCCATGTCAGTTGGTGCATAATGTGCTTTTGTGGGAGGTTAACACAGTGGGGTACGATAAAGAGATGTGGTTCCTTATTGAAGGTAAAAATATGGTTTTGAACTACAATGCAGTTAAGTAATTTTATTCTTGAGCATATGGTATTTGTAGTTATGTTTTTTGTTACCATTATTGGCATTTTATGTTTTTTTTCCCTTCTTTCCAAGAAGACTGGTTTGTTTTTCTGGCCATGAGTTCAGTTTAGTTAGCGGATTGAGATTTGCTTCCACCGTGCCACCAATACCAACTGTCTTGAATCATTGCCCTTTGTTGGATATGTATTTCGAGGGCGAGGACATGTAGCTCATGGATTTCTATCTGAGACTTTGTGCATTAGATGTGTCAGCTATGCCAGACGAGGATGCCGTAAAGCTGGCATTGTATTACGTGCTCAAGCATTTTTTCATGAGACGGGATTGACGCCAATATGTCTCCCATGTGTAGTTGAATTTTGTTAACACATTAGATGATTTTAACAATTATCCATGGGGTTTGGTGTCTTACCAGAAGACACTTAAAGGAATGAAAAACGCTTATAACAGGAGGTTAGAAAGGTATAAGACGCGAGCTGAAGCGAAGAACAAGAAAGCGAAGGGGAAAGGAAAGCAGCATGAGATGCATAACTTAGAAGGGTGCCCCTACGCTATTCAAGTACATACTGAAAAACAAATGTGTTGACGTGTTTATTAGTTTCTTTGAGTTACAAATTTAAATACTATCTGTCACTAAAAAACCCTTATGTTATTAAGTTTGGTTGTACGAGGCTGTGTCGTACATTGGTACGACGTATGGGCAAGCGGTCGATGGGGAGAGGATACCGTAGTTTTTGAAGTGGGAGACAAAGAAGACCCCTCAAAAGACATCGTCAAATGTGATGTCTTGTTGGTTAGGAGGCAGTTATGTAAGGTTCCCCTATGGTTTAAAGTTTTCCTGTTTTTGGTCACAGCAAATAACTATTTAATTTGATGGATTATTTGTTGACGCAGGCTCATTTACTCATCGTTTTGGAGCCATCTAAGGTAGAGCAGATGACAGATTGGTATATTAGGCTTGCTAAAGTAGTTGGAATCTGGAGAGGTACGCATGTAGCCTGGGCGACATCTATGGATGCTCCTTTAATGCCCGATGAGAGGATTGAGCCACTTCGGACAGAGAATCCATCAGCTCCACCTCCTGCTGGTCAGAGTTCCTCTATTAGACCTGAGGTGGGGCCAGTCAGAGACACAGCCAGTCTTGCAAATGAACATGTACGGTCTCTATTGCCTGCTTCCCCCGTTAGTCCTACACCTTCAACATTGGAGAGTCACGGTCGTGAGGATCTATCTGAAACTCATCTTGCTGGACATATTCCATTGATAGACTTGATGTGGGGGCAGACATGGACATAGTTGGTCCCTTCATCAATCCTGCGCCTACCACGTTCGATAGCTTTGGTCCTGCAGGCGATTTGATTCCTCTGTTGGGTCCCATGACCACCTACCATGACATTTTCTCTTCTGTACATGATGTCCCTTCAAGCTCGAAGGTATGTAATGAGAATTTATATTGGTATACTTATCCGTTTACATTATTGCTTGGTTGGTTTGTCATGGTGATCGTGAATAATGATATATAGGCGCAACTGTTCCATGATGCGTTCAAAAGCATAGTTCTACATGAGCTTGCAGGACTCCGAGAGGAGATGGTAGTGTTACAGGCAGAGAACAAGGACATGCGGGAGGAGATAGTTCATCTACGTAAGGCTATTGTTATACTAGGTGGCCATTTTGGATACGCTGCCTCAGTCTGTTGCACAAGTTAATAAACAGATTTTGTGATTTCCATGATGTCATACTGCTTAACTCGACGTTATGGTTTGCTTTAATATAGGATTCGGATGGAGGTTCAGGCAATGACGATGAAGGTTAGAAGCCAATAGAATCTGACCCACGAACACGAGTGTTCGTGCCATCGATGCTCCTCCTACAGGCTTCGTTTCGCTCTGAGGTTGTTGTCTATTTTTGAGAAAGCATAAACGGAGGCCCTTTGTTAGTCCACTGAGTAGAAAGAGGGCGAGGGTTGAGCCTACTATATAGTCGGAGGCCCCAGTTGTTTAGCCTGTAGAGAGACTAGATCTTCAGCCCCCCGAGGAGCCCACTGTACATCCTGACGAGACCGCTGTCCACGATACATTCATTGTCTTGTGCATGTCCTTGTTGACTCAGGTTCCACTATTTGACCCACGTGCCCCCATACTAGCTGCTGATTGCATCAGCTTCAATGAATGGCTGGAGGACGAAGTGGGTGATATTAATTTGGGCGTCTACATCATTGATCATGAGTTCTTCAAGACGTTGATGACACCGTCAGAGTGGCTTGCATCTGAGGTTTGTTTAACTTCTTCTCCTCTTCTCCAGTATTGCAATATAGATTTTGAATTTTATACATTAATGAAGGCTACAATATGCAACACATGGATAGCTACTTGTGGGTGTTACGTTGTAGAGCTCGCGATATGGGCGCAGCCGGTGTCCTAAGGTCTGCTTTCTTGGACACCACTTTCTGGGTAGGTATTTGCTAAACATCTGAATTTATAGTTAATTTTTTATTCCTTCAATGTGGTACCCGTACTCATGAAATTATAGTTAAAAGTAAAGTCATTGTGACACTATACTCAGACAGACTGGATGACATTAATCGATTGAATGAGGCCGATATGGTCCAGTTTGTCCTCGGGGAGATGTCGCTCGATGGACGACCATGGGTCGATGTGGATAGGGTAAGTACATTTATATTCAATGTGTTAGTATGTGCCGTTTTATTTGAAATGTTGATCTCGATTTTCATGTTCTCAACTTCCTTTTTAGCTCTATGTCCCCGTTAACATCGGAGGTGATCATTGGGTGGCATCCGAGGTGGATATGAATCGCCGTGTTGTAGTCATATATGACTCATGTATTACGCATAGTTCCACCGACACAGTTAGAGATGCAGTCCGATGTCTGGCTAAGTTGATACCCCGTATGGTGTCAATGGATGTTTACGGTCTTCCTGACTATCCTGTAACCCCAAATGACATTGAGCGCATCGAGGATGAGACCGAGGTGCTGCAGCACGAGGTTGGGGGAGGAGCATGCAGCGTGTACTATTTGAAGTACATGGAGTTCTTAGCGGGGGGCATTCCACTAACGGCCTTTAAGACATGCATGGACGAACTACAGTGGCAAAGAATGGCATTACAGCTTTGGGCTTATCGAGTTCGTCCACAGGTAGAGGAGGCCGTCCCAGCCATCATGGGGCCTGTTGAGGTTGCGGCCATCACAGGGCCTACCGATGTTCTACTTACCGAAGTTGCAGCCACCACAGGGACTACCGATGTTGTCTCAACTGATGTTGCGACCACCATAGGGACATCTGATGACGTGTCAGCGAATGTTGAGTAGCAGCCCAACATGACTCCTTCTTGATTTCATGTCATGCATTTTTTTGCATAGTTACACTTTTTTTTGGATATATAGTTTGTGGATAATTTACACATTTTTGTATAGTGACATATTTTGTATAGTAGCACATGTTTTCCATGTATAGGGGTATGAAAACTTGTAAATACATGAATGTATTAGTACTATATGAATTCGTCCCATTGCACTCATACATGAATGGTTTAGGCACAATACATGAATGTTTTATACATTGACGAAGCACATAAATTCGTGTCTCATACATGAAGGTTTTATACTTATGCCTGAATGTTTTATACATTGACGAAGAACATAAATTCGTGTCTCATACATGAAGGTTTTATACTTATGCATGAATGTTTTATACCTTGAAGAAGTACATAAATGAGTGTCTCATACACGAATATTTATTTCAATAACAAAGCACATAAATTCTTAGCGGAAAAAATAAATGAATGTTACATACATTGACGAAGCATATAAATGAATGTTTCATACATGAAAGTTTTATACATCGACAATAAATTCCTTTGAATGAGATGTGCTGGCCTAACCATGTTTGTCGTTAAGAGAGTCTTATGCCCATAATATGCAAGAATTCTTTCACTTAAGTATTTCTCCTTGTTAAGGAGAGTGAGCTCCCTGATCACATCTCTGTTGATCTTCTTTTATGTTACTTTTGGAGTTATAGTCACCTAAACAATTGATAAATACAAAAAATGTAAGCATTCTGAGGCTACGACATTAAATGAGAGTTGTTGCATCAATGTTTTATGCGTACCTTTTGTAAAGCACAGTATAATTACTCTTTCTTGAACGGTGACTGTTTAGTTTCCCTTTTGAGTTTGCTTAGCTGTAAAGCAACTTAGAATGGTACTTTCTTGTGGATATATAGTTTGTGGATATTTACACATTTCAGTCTTAAACATTTTTTTGTATAGTAGACATGTCTTCCATGTATAGGGTTATGAAAACTTGTAAATATATCAATGTTTACATACAGTAGCGAAGCACATAAATGAATGTTTCATACATAAATGTTTGTATACATTGACAAGATCACATAAATGAAAGTTATTCATTTAAACCAGCCTCAAATGGAATAAAATAAATAGACTACGTCGCTTACAACAAACAAATAATATTACATAGACAAAAAAATCCCTGGCCTACATTTGGTAGACATCATCCCTTGTCATGAAGTGGAATTGGGTTTTGGCAAGTTTGATGATTGTGCCCAGAACATCCACAGCGCTCGCAAGTTCAAGACGAGCTAGACTCAGCAATGGAAGCGATTCGATTCCTCCGAGGATGACCAGCTGGTCTCCTCATGACTGGCAGTAGAGCCACTCTGCTGCGTACCTCCTCAAGAACCATCTAATCCTTACTAACTCCAATAGGAACAATTGGTAGAGCATATGCATGTAGTAATGTTTCAGTCATTTACCAATGGGCATAAAATCATGGCACGTCAGTAGATTCATACATTTACAAACAGCTAATACATGTGCACACAAAAGCTGGTCAAGATCAAAAACCCAGCAGGTGCATGTCCGAGCGTGCATGTCAACGATGCTAACACGGTCATTGCCTCTCACCTCATACATAGTAAGAGAGATACCACTAACCCTTATACGTTCTCCCTCCTTTAAACGCTTCTCCATCAACTTGTTAGCCTACGGCGAGAGATGCAATTCTGAGTTAGCAAATAACTGTCGACGCTCATAGAACTATTGCTGCAAGTTCGCTCGGTAATAATATGCTACAACGTAACCGAGAGGAATCGCGCATGTGGCAAGCAGATGGTCATTGACTCAGCAATATTTGTTGTCATGATGTTATACCGTCGGTCATAAAACTGTGAACGTGCCCATTTATCGACTCCAATATCTCGAAGATAAGTTGCTATTGCTAGCATATACAATTCAATTTGTCACATATGATAGTTGAAATTAGCACAGTGATATGTCCTTGCAGCTCGAGACTATATATCCAACAAAGTCTTATCCTTGAACGTTGCATTCAAGTTACCCTTCAGATGATGAGTGCACAATCCGTGCAGTGCATGAGGAAAAACTACTGTAACAACTCTTTCAATGCTACGATGGTGGTCAGAAATGAAAACAGGATCTCGAACATTTTGTTCAACATGATCACGCAACTGTCTCATGAACCAGTTTCACGAGTCATCATTTTCAGAATGCCTAACTCCAAATGCCAATGGGTATATTTGTTTATGTCCATCCATATAAGAAGTCAAAAACATTATACCTCTATATTTCCCTTTCAAAAAGATCCATCAACTACGATAACTGGCCTAATTGATGATGCAAATCCAGCAATAGAGGCCCCTATACTCATGACAAAGTATCTAAAATGGTTGTTCTCATCAGTTTCTAAAGTCGTTTTTGTCCCCAGGTTTGCTTTCTCAATCAGGTATATATACTGAGGGAGTAGTATGAATGATTCCTCATGAGATCCGTGAAGTTCTTGCAAAGCTACCTCCTTTGCCCTCCATGCCATGTTGTATGTGATATTAACACCTAATGATACTGAATATCAAACATTATATCCTTCGGACGATAAATTCTCGATGCCTCAATGAATTTGCTCTTAATATGTTTGCCTATGACATGTGCAATTGCCTGTTTGTGATTTGGGTGAAGTTCGGCTCCGAAGCATGTGTGATGGTTCTTATACTTTTTCAATTGGAAAAAATGTGAATCGGCTACCTTTGTGGCACGTAAATGCCATTTACAAGATTCAGCATGGCATACAACCTCAAACCTTGCTGCTTTAGAGTTCCTCACCTTGAATTGAAAGTTGCGTCTTAATGCCAAATTTGATAACTTCTCACGAAGCTCCTTTTTGTTGTTAAACATCTGCCCAACCGCAATTTCAATCCCGTCAACTACAAACCATGAAGCATCATCGCCATCTATGGATAATGAATGCACAATAGGCGGCATCCACCCAAATGTGTTAGCTTGACGACTGTCATTTTCAAAGCTCAAATTAGCTTCTTCATGTATAGGATTTGCATCCATTGTCGGCTCATTATTCAACACCGAATCTTGTTGATGTCCGTATAGTGGAAGAGTAGGTGCGAAGTGAATTGGAGAAGGAATGGTGAATGACACATCTTAGTTCACATCATTGAAGATCTCCATCTGTTCATCATCATTCAAATATGAACCATCTACATCCTGCCCATGAACAATAAAATCATCCAAGCCATTGACATCATTCTCAATATGAATAGTGCAATCATCATTCTCATCATTACCATGCTCACTAACATCATCACTACCATCATCATAATCTTCATCACCACCATCGTCATCATTATCATGATCACTAGCATTATTAACATCAATATTACCTAAACTCTCAAACTCTCTAATGCTATCAAGATGATGTACTAATCTTGATGGAATCGACGGGGGCACCCCTTCTTCATTTTCAACTAACACCCTAACTGACTCATGCCCTGAATATTGCTCAAACTCAATGCCAACGTCATCATTCAATTGTGGTTGTGCACAAACAGGAGTGGACTCACTTAATTGGTTGCTTCCACTTGTTGAGTGAAACAAAGATGGATGAGAAGATCTTTGTCGCCTTCGTACTGCACCAGATCCCGACCTCTGTCTTTGCTTCTCCCTATCTCCAACTTTGATAATTAATGGTATATATGATTGTTGGTCCTCCAAACAATGTTGTATAAAAAAACAAACATCTTTGTCAGTCTCAATAAGAGTCGGCATTGGCGGACCAACCTT
The DNA here is from genome assembly GCA_013180625.2 of Boswellia sacra. Taxonomy (NCBI): domain Eukaryota; kingdom Viridiplantae; phylum Streptophyta; class Magnoliopsida; order Sapindales; family Burseraceae; genus Boswellia; species Boswellia sacra. The sequence goes on along the minus strand of SNVD02001232.1, from coordinate 68,840 downwards.
AAAAGCAAATTAAACCTTTAAACTAATGTTATGCTTACGAAGATCCCAACCCATTTCTGTACTAACACAGTCAACCAACTTATTGTTAGCTCTAAGGCTACATGATAATTTTGATGATAACAATACACATTGATTAATTGAGATTTACTAACATGTTTATTTATGCACAAGAGTAAGATCATTGAAATAATTTTAAAATCAAGAAGAGGCTTATTAAAATGAAGTGTTGAAGCTAAGGAGAAGACTACATGTTAAAGGCACTAAAGTTTAAGAACAAGGATTGACTCAAGGAATGTGACACATGAGTAATATTCAATCAATTGGTCATATATATCTCTACAAATATCCAAATGACGTGATTCTTAAGCCTTTGGAAAGCTTACTCAATTTATAACATTTCATATGTTTTAATGAAATTCAAATTTCAAGTGCAAGGTTGTCCAAATCATCATGCAAATTGAAAGACAAATGGAAGCAGCTGACATGAGCATTGAATACTCCTTTGGACATATCTTGAGCTAGAAAAATTAAAATGACTTGATTCTTGCGGCATTGGAAAGATGACTTAATGAAGAACATTTCATATGTTTTGAAGAAATTCAAATTTCAAATGGAAGGCGACATAATTGACATGCAATTCGGTGGACTGACACAGAGAAGAAAAATCAACTCACATGAGCACCGAATGGTTTTTTGGCCATATATTAAGATAGAGATATCCAAATGCTTTGATTCTTAATGTTTTGGAAATCTTATTCAAATATTCAGATCTTTTATGTTTTGAAGAAATTCAAATTTGAAGCGAAAGGCTGACAGAATTATCATTCAATTTGGTGGAATGACACAAGAAAGAAAAATCAAGTCACATGAGCATCGAATGGTGTTTTAGCCATATCTTGAGCTAAAGACATCCAAATGATTTGATTCTTGATGTTTTGGAAAGATTATTCAAATGTGCAAATCTTTTATGTTTTGCAGATTTTCAAATTTCAAACAGAACATTAACAAAAATGGTAGACAAAATTACAATTTTTATGGTGGGCAGAAAATTTGGAGTTGGTGTCTTCACTTGATTAAGTTCATCTCATTTGCCTATAAAAGGAGCCATTCTCCCATGCATTCAACAAGTGCAAGAGAAGCATTTTATCAAGCAAAAAGCAAGAGAAATATCAAGTCTAGAGAGCTTTTATATTATTTATCTACTCTTTGAAGAGAGTTATACTTTTGTTGTAAAAATTATCTTTGTTCTTGTATTGTGGTGAGAGTGAGATATTCTTGTAAAGGATAAAAGTTATCCTTGAGAGAACTCTTTCCTTGGTGAGTTTGTTCATCAAGAAGAACTCTTGGTGTGGTGTTATCAAGAGCTGAAGGAAGTTGCCTTGGTGAGGTTGTTCATCAAGAAGAACTCTTGGTGTGGTGTTATCAAGAGTTGAAGGAAGTTGCCTTGGTGAGGTTGTTCATCAAGAAGAAACTCTTGGTGTGGTGTTATCAAGGGTTGGAAGAAAAAGTCTTGGTGAGGTTGTTCATCAAGCAAGTTGTAAAGATTTCTACAACTTAGTGGAAAGCTGAGCTCGTGGAGCTAGGAGCCCGTGGACGTAGGCAAGGTTTGCCGAACCACGTACATCGAGTTTGCACTCTCTCTATCCCTATCCTCTTTACATTTACTTGCACTTGTGATTGTTCTTTATTGCCATTCTCTTGATTGCATTCTATTTTCATCTTCTTCACCTTTGTTCTTAAAGAAAGATTTAAATAATTTTGATATTTCAAGAAAAGTTTTCTAAATCCGTTTTTATAAATAAAAACCCAATTCACCCCCCCTCTTGGGTTGCCATACCTGGGTCAACAAGTGGTATCAGAGCAAGGTTGCTCAATTTTTTAAATCTTAATCGATTTTTGAGCTATGGCAACTTTTAATTCAACTTCATATGTTGAGGGACTTTCTATCTCTAGACCTCCATTTTTTAATGGAAGTGATTACTCTTATTGGAAAACTAGAATGAGTATTTTCTTGAAATCTTTTGATTATGATTTGTGGTCTATTATTTTGGAAGGACTTTTTTTTCCTACCAAAATTGAAAATGGGGAATGCATGCTTAAAGAACCTAAAGAGTTTAGTGAAGATGATAAAAAGAAATTGAGTTTGAATGCTAAAGCTATGAATGTGTTTGTATTGTGCTCTAGATAGAAATGAGTTTAATAGAATATCTACTTGTTCTACGGCACAAGAAATATGGCACACACTTGAAGTAACTCATGAAGGAACTAGTCAAGTTAAAGAATCCAAGATTAGTATGCTAGTTCATAGTTATGAGCTTTTTAAGATGAAATCGGATGAATCAATTTCTGAAATGTTTACTATATTTACGGATATTATTAATATTTTGAAATCTCTTGGTAAATCTTATTCTAATGTTGAAATGGTGAGAAAGATTCTTAGATGTCTACCAAAATCTTGGGAGCCAAAGGTGACGGCAATTCAAGAAGCAAAGGACCTCACCAAACTACCATTAGAAGAACTTATGGGTTCTCTCATGACTTATGAAATCACCTTGAAGGAGAATGAAGAAGATTTCAAGAAAAAGAAAAATATCGCTTTCAAATCTTCAACAAAAGAAGATGATGAGTCCGATGAGGAAGGAGATGATGAAGATCTTGCATTCATCACAAGAAAGCTAAAAAGGATGATTAGAAGAAACCAAGGATTCAAAAAGAATTCTAGAAGGGAGTACAAAGGGCAAAGCTCAAAGCAAGATAAGAAAAATGATCAAGTCATTTGCTATGAGTGCAAGAAACCGGGACATGTAAAGATGGATTGTCCTTACTTCAAGAGTCCAAACAAGAAATCCAAAGCAATGAAAGCCACAAATTGGGATGATAGTGAAGCTAGCTCCACCGAAGAAGAAGATTGCGAAGTAGCAAACATGTGCTTCATGGCTTTAAGTGAAGATGAGGTAAGTATTCTAAACTATGATCCTAAACTTTCATATGATGAATTACTTTAAGCATTCCAAAATTTACATGTGCAAATTGATAAGAAAAACTCAAAAATCAATGCTTTCAAAAAGAAGTCAAAAATCATGTTATCTCAATTATAAGAGTTGGTAGAAATAAATGAAGCTTTAGAAAATGAAAATGAAATTTTAAAGCAAAAAGATTTTGAAAGTTTGGAAGTCAAATACATTTATTAAAAACTGAAAATGACATTTTAAAACAAAAGGATTTTGATAAATTGGAGAAACAAAATGCTATTTTGAAAAAGGAAAATAATGACTTAAGAAATATTGTTGATAGTTTTACAAAAAGCACAATAAATTTGAATTCTATGTTACAAAACCAAAGGTGTGTTTTTAATAAAAGAGGTTTAGGATATAAAACTCATAAAAATCAAAAGTATTTTAAAAATTATTTTGCTCATGCATCTTCTAGGAATAATCCTAATCATTCATGTACTTATTATGGAAGAAAAGGACATAAAGTGCATTCTTGCTATATTAAGAGAAATCCTAATTTGAAACAAATATGAGTTCTAAAAAGTACCATAACTAACCCCCAAGGACCCAAGAACTTTTGGGTACCAAAAAGTTACTCCTTGAATGTTGATTGTAAAGACAAAGGAGTGGCAAACACAAGTGGTACTTAGATAGTGGATGCTCAAGGCATATGACCGGAGATGCCTCCAAGTTCTCAAGATTAATCATGAAGAAAGGAGGATATGTGACCTTCGGTAATAATGCCAAAGGAAGGATAAACGGACATGGTGATATTGGTAACCCTTCTTCACCTATTATTAAAGATTTTTTGCTTGTTCATGGTTTGAAACATGATTTGATTAGCATTAGTCAATTGTGTGATAAAGGGTATTTTGTTGCTTTTGAGCCTAATAGATGTGTGATTACGGATGTTAGTAACAATAAGACATTATTTGTTGGTAATAGATGTGGTAATATTTATACAATTGATATGGATGTTAATGATCTTGTAGAAAATTGTTTCATTGTTAATCATGATGCTTGGTTATGGCATAGAAGGCTAAGTCATGCTAGCATGGACACAATTTCAAAAATTTCTAAAAATGATTTAGTTGATGGTCTTCCAAAAATAAAATTTGAAAAGGATAAGATTTGTGATTCTTGTCAATTTGGAAAACAAGTGAGAACTTCTTTTAAACAAAAGAAATTTATTTCAACAAATAAACCTCTACAATTACTTCATTTGGATTTATTTGGACCATCAAGAACTCAAAGCTTTGGTGGAAAGTATTATGTTTTTGTTATTGTGGATGATTATTCAAGATTCACTTGGGTATTATTCTTGAAAACTAAAACTGAGGCCATACAAGTTTTTTTAAAATTTGCAAAAAGAGTCCAAAATCAAAAAAGGTATTCTATTGTGTCCATTAGGAGTGATCATGGTGGTGAAGTAGACAATGTTGCATTTGAAAATCTTTGTGATGAAAATGGCTTTGAGCATAATTTTTCCTCACCTAGAACTCCACAACAAAATGGTGTTGTTGAGAGAAAAAATAGGACTTTCCAAGAAATGGCTAGGACCATGTTACTTGAAAATAATTTGCCAAAATATTTTTGGGCCGAAGCCATTAATACGGCATGCTTTATAATCAATAGAGTCCATATTAGAGCTTTAATAAAGAAAACTCCTTATGAACTTTGAAAAGTAAGAAAACCCAACATTGGATTTTTTAAAGTTTTTGGATGTAAATGTTTTATTTTAAACACCAAGGATAACCTTGGAAATTTGATGCAAAAGCCGATGCTGGAATTTTTGTTGGCTACTCCAACCATAGTAAAGCATATAGAGTTTTTAACAAAAAGACTCTTACTATTGAAGAATCTATGCATGTTGAATTTGATGAAAGTAATGTTATTTCTTCAAAGAATTTAGATGATGATATTTTTGAGGTAGAAAGGCAAATCAAGGAATCAAGGCTTGATGAAAAGAGCCAAGATGAATTACAACTGCAACAAGAAAAGCTTGTGGAAGTAAATGATTCTTCCCAAGAATTACCAAAGGAATGGAGGTATGCAAAAGCTTACCCTAAAGATCTCATTATGAACCATCACAAGGTATGAAAACTAGATCTTCTTTTAAAAACTTTTATAATGATTTTGCTTTTGTCTCTCAATTTGAATCAAAATCTTTTAAAGAAGCCAAAAATGACGAAAGTTGGATGTTGGCTATGCAAGAAGAATTGAATCAATTTGAGAGAAATCAAGTTTGGGAATTAGTCCCTAGACCTAAAAATCATTCTATTATAGGCACTAAATGGATTTTTAGAAATAAAGTAGATGAAAATGGCACTATTATTAGAAACAAAGCTAGACTTGTTGCTCAAGGATACAATCAAGAAGAATGTATTGATTATGAGGAAACCTTTGCATGGTTGCTAGATTAGAATCAATTAGAATGTTGTGTGCATTTGCATGTTATAAAAATTTTATATTATATCAAATGGATGTCAAAAGTGCATTTTTAAATGGTTACATTATGGAGGAAGTATATGTAGAGCAACCTCTTGGTTTTCAAAATCATGATTTTCCAAACCATGTTTTCAAACTCAAAAAGGCACTTTATGGCTTGAAACAAGCACCAAGAGCATGGTATGATAGATTGAGCAAATTTCTCATTGATAATGGTTTCGAAATGAAAAAAGTTGATACTACTCTTTTTGTTAAAACAAAAAATGATGATTTATTAATTGTTCAAATCTATGTTGATGATATTATATTTGGTGCTACTAATGTCTCTATGTGTGAGGAATTTTCCAAGTGCATGCAACAAGAATTTGAAATGAGCTTAATGGGAGAATTAAATTTCTTCCTTGGACTTCAAATCAAGCAATCAATAGATGGGATCTTCATTAATCAAGCTAAATACACAAGAGATCTTCTCAAGAAGTTTGGCATGGATAATTCAAGGACATATAACACACCTATGGGTACATTAACCAAGCTTGACAAAGATGAGAAAGGAAAAGATGTTGAGGTAACAAAATATCGAGGTATGATTGGCTCTCTTTTGTATTTAACTGCTAGTAGACCTGATATTATGTTTAGTGTGTGTATGTGTGCTAGATTTCAATCTTGTCCAAAGGAATCTCACCTTAAAGCTGTCAAAAGGATATTTAGATATCTTCTTGGAACCATAAATCTAGGTCTTTGGTATCCTAAGTGTGATAATTTTGATCTAATTAGTTATTCCGATGCGGACTTTGCTGGAAGTCTTCTTGATAGAAAGAGCACTAGTGGCTCTTGCCATTTTCTAGGACATGCATTAGTCTCATGGTTTAGTAGAAAACAAAATTCTGTTGCCTTATCAACCGCGAAAGCCGAGTATATTGCAGTAGGAAGTTGTTGTGCACAATCTCTTTGGATGAAACAAATTTTAAAAGATTATGGTGTGGTATTTGATCATATTCCCATCAAATGTGACAATAAAAGTGCCATCAACATTTCAAAAAATCCCATACAACACTGTAGGACTAAGCATATAGAGATTAGACATCATTTTATTAGAGATCATGTGCAAAAAGGTAATATTTCGTTAGAATTTATTCCCATCGATAAACAATTAGCCGATATATTTACTAAACCCCTTAGTCAAGATAGATTTTGCATAATTAGAAGAGAATTAGGCACGTTGGATATGTCTTAATTTCGTTTTAATATGATAATCTTTGAATGGTAGCATATGTTAAGGAGGAGAATATATTTAGGGGGAGTAGTTAATTTGATTACATCTTTTTGATGATAACAAAAGGGGGAGAAATAGTTGGATTGCTTATATTCATAACAAGTGCCATTCTTTTTGCTTATTGTTGATTTTATTTTCATTATTGATTTTAGATTATATTTTAAAGCAATCAATGGTTTGTCATCATCAAAAAGGGGGAGATTGTTAGCCCTAAGGCTACATGATAATTTTGATAATAACAATACACATTGATTAATTTAGATTTACTAACATGTTTATTTATGTACAAGAGTAAGATCATTGAAATAATTTTAAAATCAAGAAGAGACTTATTAAAATGAAGTGTTGAAGCTAAGGAGAAGACTACTTGTTAAAGGCACCAAAGTTTAAGAACAAGGATTGACTCAAGGAATGTGACACATGAGCAATGTTCAATCAATTGGTCATATGCAAATTTATAACACTCTTATGGCATTGGAAAGATGACTTAATGTAGAACATTTCATATGTTTTGAATAAATTCAAATTTCAAATGGAAGGCTGACATAATTGACATGCAATTCGGTGGACTGACACAGAGAAGAAAAATCAACTCATATGAGCACCGAATGGTGTTTTGGCCATATCTTAAGATAAAGATATCCAAATGCTTTGATTCTTAATGTTTTGGAAAGCTTATTAAAATATGCAGATCTTTCATGTTTTGAAGAAATTCAAATTTCAAACGGAAGGCTAACAGAATTATCATTCAATTTGATGGACTGACACAAGAAAGAAAAATCAAGTCACATGAGCACTGAATGGTGTTTTGGCCATATCTTGAGCTACAGATATCCAAATGACTTGATTCTTAATGCGTTGGAAAGCTTATTCAAATGTGAAAATCTTTTATGTTTTGCATATTTTCAAATTTCAAACGGAACATTGAAAAAAATGGCAGATAAGATTACGGTTTTTATGGTGGGCAGAAAATTTGGAGATGGTGTCTTCACTTGATTAAGTTCATCCTATTTGCCTATAAAAGGAACCCTTCTCCCATGCATTCAGTAGTGAAGAGAAGAACATCCATCAAGCCACAAATAAGAGAAATATCAAGTTTAGAGAGCTTTTATATTCTTTATCTACTCTTTGAAGAGAGTTGTACTTTTGTTGTAAAAATTACTTTGTTCTTGTATTGTGGTGAGAGTGAGATCTTCTTGTAAAGGATAAAAGTTATCCTTGAGAAAACTCTTTCCTTGGTGAGTTTGTTCATCAAGAAGAACTCTTGGTGTGGTGTTATCAAGAGTTGAAGGAAGTTGCCTTGGTGAGGTTGTTCATCAAGAAGAACTCTTGGTGTGGTGTTATCAAGAGTTGAAGGAAGTTGCCTTGGTGAGGTTGTTCATCAAGAAGACCTCTTGGTGTGGTGTTATCAAGGATTGAAGGAAAAAGTCTTGGTGAGGTTGTTCATCAAGCAAGTTGTAAAGATTTCTACAACTTAGTGGAAAGCCTAGCTTGTGGAGCTAGGAGCCCGTGCATTCATCGAGTTTGCACTCTCTCTATCCCTATCCTCTTCACATTTACTTGCACTTGTGATTGTTCTTTATTGCCATTCTCTTGATTGCATTATATTTTCATATTCTTCACCTTTTTTCTTAAAGAAAGATTTAAATAATTTTGATATTTCAAGAAAAAGTTTTATAAATCCGTTTTTATAATTAAAAACCCAATTCACCCCCCCCTCTTGGGTTGCCATACCTGGGTCAACACTTATTATACGTAGCACACCTAAGAATTATCAATGGCTTTGCCCTCCCACCGTTGTACAAATAACCACCATTCTCTTGCATAGTCTAAGAACCATTGTATAGAATAAGTATGCGTAAAATTTTCATTTTCTGCATGATAGAGACAGATCATATAAGGTCTGTGGACAAAAAATCATTACGAAATTGCTTAGAAAGGTCACGAAAATGAAAACTCTACCAAACGCTCAACAAAACTCGACAGAACAAGCTCGACGCCCGATGCATGACAAAGTAACTCGACATACTAACTCGACACACAAACTTGACAAAATTTACATCCGACAATCGACACGTTCGACACTCCACTCGACTCACTAACTCGACACTTGATCGTAGACTCGACACAATCCCTCGGCACTCAACATGATCCCTCGACATGTCGAGTGTCGATCCTATATATCCGATGCATGAAGTGATGTCGCTCAACAAATCACGTCTTCTTCCCCGTTGACTACAATACCAGATTTTCTAAACGATTTGCTTTTTTCAGCAAATTTTGACACAAACTGCACTATCTCTAAGCTTTGTTCACATACATATCCCTATTTTAAGCTACATAAAGCGGTTGACAGCGACCAAAACAATAAATAACAGAAACATTACAACCTACTTCAACATTCTTACGCCATTTAGAGAGAGATTAAGGAGAGTTTGTCTTACCTTGTTGCTCAGCTTCAACTCTATGATTAAACAATGAGATGAAATGAAACAAAGCTGTTAAAGAGTGTTTTGGACAGTGCACGAAGGAAGGAGTCAAGTTGTGTTTCGTTTCTCTCTTCTTTTTCTTTCTTTTCTAAATTGAATTATTAAGGGCATTTTAGTCATATTTTGAGGAAAGTGTCTATGGCATGAAAATTTTTCATGTTGTGTCTATATTTCATTCAATTCCTCTAATAGTGTTTATTTTTTCAATTTCCCCTTAATTCTATTCGTAAAAGTGGCTCGCATATATAAACAATTGTAACAATTTAATAAATACAATTGTAGCGGTTCATTATTGAATAAACTTATATATACATAATTGAAGAGCTATATAAACAATTAATTGTGCATTAAAATATTGAAGTGGTTAATTGATAGATGATATTAAATTATGAACTATTCAATTTTTAACTTTTTATTTTCTTCATGGAAGAAATTGAAAGGGTCCGTCATAAATACAAAAGGTATGTAGGGGTCCCCTAGCCAAGCCTAAAGTCCTATAGTTTTGCCTATGAGAATATTATCCATCAGATAAAAGACTAATATAGAGGAATAAACTAGAAGATCCAAAACATAAAGTTCTACTTTGAACAAAACGTTTGAAGGTTAGAAAATTATTTTACTAAAATTTCTTACACATGGTATCAGAGTCATGCTTCAAATCTTTAATTTGTTTAATATATTTGTCCATGATACTAATTTCTATAATTTATGAGATATATAATGCATATATATTAGAGATAAATTTTATCATGTGCATAGTTATATATCATTTACAGGTCTTCTAGTTTGATATATAGAATGGGTGTTTGTAATTAGCATCATTCTTGATGTTCTAATTTGATGCATTATTATGTAACAATTCCATTAGCATAAAGTTTTTTTAAGTGAGATAAATTGTATCAACCCTAGCATTTAAAGTCTATAGAGTTATACATGTGCATTATATAACATATTAGGAAATTTGTGGGTTTAATAGATTTATAAATTATAATTTGATATTCGTAATCAATATAAGGATATTTAATTGATTAAGTAATTTATTATAATACTATGATGATTAGTATTAAGTTTTCTTGATGCTAGAAGTGGAACCTATCCCCATGGAGATGGGCCTCAAATTTTCCCAACTTATTTGGGTTTGGGATAAGAGGCAAAAGTGGGGAATGAGACTGGAGATGGGGATGCAAAATTTTTCCCAAATTAAATGGAGAATGTGTCTATCCTTTATCGATGAAGACAACATGGATGGACTGATTGCCCTCTGGCAATCTGGTGCCAGTAGTGTTGCCCGATGTGCCTTGGCAATAGTCTCCAATAGCAATTCAATGACTCTTTGAAATTTAAGACTCCATGAGATGTCTACTTTTGACATAAAACATTAGACTTTGAAATCAACAAAGTCATATAACTCAGAAGCTTTTCATATTGCATATTTTCAAAATACATCTCTAAAAAACTTTCTAGTTTCTTTTTGCTTATTCCATAAGCTCTTTTTCTCTATATAAAATAGCCAACCTACAATTTCCTACCATAGATTCAAACATTATAAAGAATTAAAAGCATTCCTTTGCCCTTGCTTAGAATACAAAAAGGAGAAAGTATCGTTCTATATTTGATAACTTGTAATTGCAAATAATTAAAAAAAGATGGTCTCATATTTCCCCATCAATAAACAAGACTAGTACCTTTCAATGATGTGCAACAAATACAACACAACCCACTTCTATTTATTCTAGCAATTAATTATTCAGTTGTTTCAACATTAATTCTAAACATTTTCCATATGATAACAAACAGAAACTATATATATTTCCACGATTACCTTTCACCAAACTACACTACCTCGCACTTACTAAAAGAAAATAAAGTAGAAGAATCCATAATTACCTCAAATCAAGGCTAACTTCCTTGATTCTAAAACTGAAATGCTCCAAGGGTTACAGGTTTTATGCTTGGCCAACAATAGTGCACATTAAACTTTATAAGATACAGTCTTACTAATTAATGTTGAAAATCTCATACATGCACCATGAATGTCTACAGAATCTATAACCTAAGCTCTAATGCCAAACTAACATGACATGCTATGAGTACCACTTCTTCTAGGATTCGGGTGCTCCTTAAAAAATTGTTAAGACCATAGACCTCATCATAAAACTCCAAATTGGTATGATATTGTCCACTTTGGGACTAAGCCCTCATGGATTTGCTTTTAAATTCTACCCAAAAGGCCTCAAACCAATGGAGATATTGTCCATACTAATATGCACATGATCCTTCGCATGTCTAACTGATGTGGGACTTCGGTTGCAAACCCAATAAATATAGTTATCTGCACCTTGGCAAATATTCCGTTTAAATGACAAACATGATAAAAATCACATTCACCACCATTGCATCTATTCAATAGTAAAATCATGAAAACTTCACCAAAAGTTGTTACTTGAAAACTGTTCCACTTACAACTTGAAACTGTTATAGCTATCTTTTTTGTGCATACTCAATCTCAAAAAATCCTCTTCTCTCAGTTCACAACTTAGAGCTCTGATACGTATTGCAAGAAATTATATGGAATCATATTGGACATCGAGATTAATGATAAGCAAAAAATAAATCATATACACAAATAGACACCATAGTTAATGTGGTTTAACACCAATTGCCTATGTTCACAAATAAGGAGATAAATTTGACTAGATCATAAATATACAAGAGTACAAGAAATAACACACCAAACTTGGTATTCTACCTAATAGCTAATACCATAGAGCCTTAAAACTATTTTTCGTTTCACTTGCTCACTTGGTGTTGTTTAACCATCTCCTTTACAACTCTTTACACATCCCCACAAGGGTGTTTACCTCTATTTTTGATCCATCTCTCATACCTAGAATTGATTCTCAACTCCTATATTTATAGGTCTATGTAGGGATCTTCCGTTCCTAATATGAGTAAGAGTCCTATTTATTTAACAACTCCAATTTCCTATCCCTTGTACTTTTGCTATTGCTTGTAGAAGTCAATTTGAATTAGGAAACGAGCTACAAATCACAACAAAAATGATGAATAGGAACAAGTCTTACTATCTATCAACTCACCTCACTTTTGCTACGCAACACTGATAAAAACTTTTCTTCCCATTTAAATAGTTCAAATTCAGAATATAACTTATCTCCCAAAGAATCTTTTAACATTGAACCACATATCATATAAGAGTCACTATTATAAAACACATACGTTCATATCATAAATGTCATACAAGAAAACCATATCAACTTGCATCTTGCACTAGTCATACTTGGTGGAACAACATCAACACCAAGATAGAGATTCACGGGTCATACCTAGTGGAACAACATCAACACCCTAGTAGGGTAATCACAGCTGGCAGAGCATCATCAACACCTAAGTAGGGCAATCACACTTGGTGAAATATCATCAATAGCAAGTAGAGTAATCACACCTGGTGGAATATAATCACCTAGGAGGAATAACTGCTATCATATGCATGCATAGAGTAAATATGTATACTAGTGGAAAACGGGTACTTCATAAGGTGGTTTGAAACCACATACACTTTCACATTAACAAAGTATCAATTTTTTCACATAACAATATCATAATCTCATAATTTGAACTCATATCAATTAGAGAAGTGAAGCCAAGCTCTAAACCAAGGTATTTCCAAAAAATAGTGCTTTCTTAAGCCCTCATTGCACTGGTGCATTACCAAAGGAACTCTAATGGCTCAAAGCCAAACTTCAAAATAGGATCACAATCATAGCAAAAGGGTGAAAAAAGTTGTAGAGAGAGAGAATTATACAAGTATTTCACAAAGTGGTAAAGAGAAATGATTAGAGAGATAAATAATACTTGATATTTTACGAAATGAGCTCGTCTATCTCTACCTTTCCAAGAGAAGCTGGAGCATTTATTTATAGTAGAGAGGATTGGGTACCTCCTAAGCTTACAAGATACTTTTTCTACGTTATAGGACACTTATACGTATTTTTTTTGGACATACTTTCTCACAAGATAAGATACTTATCTCTTAGGACACTTGGACATATTTTCCTATAAGATAAGATATTTATGTATCTTATTAGTGTCACATAGAATTGGCTTGTAGACTTGAGTTTTGTAGACCATGATTATTATAGTAGGGACATCACTTTGGAGAATTATCGATGTTGGAAATTCTTGGATATTCATCTGAGTCATCATCACTGTCTGGGCTATCTTTGTATGCTTCTTTGGAATCCAAATAACTTTAGGAACGCATCTCTTTTGAGGAGCAGACATCTAGACTATGGGTTATGGATCTGAAGAATCATGAGAAGAAAGATCATAATCCAAATCATCCTATCTAAAAAGTTCTGGAATTGTCTGATGGACTAGGCCAGTGTATTTAACTACAAAGTCAAATTTTCCACCAGGTTAGCAAATCATAACCAGGAGCTTTCTATTTGTAAGCTTCATAAAAAGCATATGAGGTCCTAGGCTTTGGACGCCTATATGCTCTTCTTCGGCTTGGTTGCCTAATAGGATCAGTGTGCTCTAAGCAAGCAGGACAGTTAAAGTAAGGATTGCCAGGCTGATATTCTTAGAGCATATAGATCGGGTTTCCTTGTTCGTCAAAAGCATAAATATTGGTTGGAGTACAAGGAGAAATTCCAAGCTAGGTTGAAGAAGCTTGTGTTAAAGTTTTTTCAGGAGCAAAGTGGACTTCAAGTTTTCCACTTGATGTTCTTTTAAAAGAAGGCTTTGTGGATTGTAGAGGTTGGTTGGGTGAATAAGTAGTATGAGTTTCTTCATATGTTACATCAAATCACATCTTGTCATGTTTCAGTAATATGTGGCATTGGAGTAATGTAGCCATCTTTAATATGCAATCCAAGGAAATCTACTTCAAGGATTCCAATCAACATCTTTCTTTTGTATAGCACCAAGCCATGTTCAAAAGTTAAATCTTTGAATTGTTTGAGATGCTTGACATGATCTTCTTCATTATTGCTGAAGATAAGGACATCATTAATGTATACGAGACAAAATTTTATTATCTCAGTATACACATCATCCATTCGATGCTGGTATTCTGAATAAGCATTTTTAAGACTAAAAGGCATTATGTTCCACTTATAGTGTCCATGTGACACTATAAAAGCTGTTTTGTATTGATGTTCCTCTTTGACTCTAACTTGCCAAAATCCTAATTTTATATCAAATTTGGCGTAGATATTTGATGTCGCCAACCTTTTTAAAAGACTAGTCTTTTTCAAAATAGGATACCAAATATTAATGATACTATTCACATAAATCAATGCACTCATCGACCTATTCATTATAGAACTCCTTTGTTCGTTTTTTATGACTGAAGCATTAATGAGTAAAGAAACAGGATTCATGAAATGACATCTTGCTGCAAGGGAGAAATGTTATGCCATGGATCCATGATTAGCAGCGTTATTCTTGATTTTGTGACAAGAATGACAAGCTTCTTGCAAGAATGGTGGTTAAAACTTAAAGATTACCACCAAATACAGATTGTGGATTCTACGGATATCAATCAGTTCATATTTCATAACTACTCAAAATTTTTGGGTAGTCCTACTCATGTGGAAGACAAGGCAAGAGAATAATTTTTTGAGCTAAAATGCTTGTGAACAAAGCTTGCATCCTGCTAGAGTATTTGAGACGACGACATTGTGTCAAAGCCCCTTTTGAGACTCAAGGGAACACAAACAAGCTATGAACATGAGAAATGGAGTCGTCACCCAGTTATTCAATTGGACATAAATGAGGGCAATTCGATCCCTTACTTCGGGACCTCAACTACCCTCATCCCTTCATAGATAGGTTCGGGAAGTCAGGTATGAGTCATTCGACCTACCCGGATCAAGATTTAGCCTCCACTATGGTAGATCAAATAAGAATATCTCATATTGACATACAGTCCACTTAGAGTTGCTCATTTTATGCACATATTATTCATTTTATCTTCTTTAAGACATGTAAGGTGATTTCACTCATAGCAGTTGTATATTCATACAAAGAAAGAGGAAAGACAATAGATTACATTTCCATCATACATGGGGGAAGGGGAAGAGGATTACAACAGTTGTTATTCAACAATAAAGTAAATCCTACTTTAACACTTCAAATATAACATTCATTCATTTATACGATTTAAACATTCGATAGTTAAAAGCATATTCATGCATATCAAGTCAATCAATTCGAGAGTCGATAAGTAGTGAATTCCTTGCCATCACATGTGAGTCTATTCAATGCTTATCAAGCTTCTTTCATAGCATTATACAATCATTCAATTATGCTTCTAATCATGGTATATTCATACATTCTTTCATATTAATCGATTAAAATTCAATACAATGCCGTAATCTAGAATCATGACACTTTAGCCCAGATTTGATAATTATATCCGACATTCTAGACTTTAGCTATTCTAGCATAATTCATATTAATTCATAACACCATGGCATTTCTAGCCTAAGTCAATCAATCAACATCAAACAAGGCCATTCCAGCCTAATCCAAACATCCAAAGGCTAATATGGTAATTCTTACCTATTCTGTGCTATTTTCTAGCATGCTTCAAAATGATTATAAGTCTTCCTAGTATGATTCTAATCATGTGCTCCTAAGCATGTTTCTAAGCATTTGCAAAGAAATTAGATTCTTAAACATGTTTCTAAATAAAGAAAGGAAAGTAGAATTACCTTGACATGCTTATCCACCTTGCAAAACAAATGAAAGGTTAAGTAATTCATAAAATCCTAGCATACTTCTATGCATCGAAATAAATTGTAATCATGCTTATTCTAAGCCTAATTTATCCTAAACATGCCCAATTCTAAGAATGAAAATAAAAGGAAGAAATAGGAGGAAGAAGGGAATTATGCTCTCAGGACTACCCTTTCTAGGTTAATAGCAAAATAAAATGCTCGAAAAAGTATTAAATTAGAAGAGACTTCTTGAATTCTCAAGCATGTCTTCAAGAGGGAGAAGAGAGGATTTCTGGATGTCCTCCAAAGTGTGCCCAAGGTGTGCTTTTATAGGCATTTCTTGGAGTGAAAAAGTGATAAGAAACAAATATGGGATTCGGATGAACAATACCATATGAACAGTACCAAGTGAGCAATGCCCCGGCTGTATGACCACCAACCAACTGTTTGACCGCCGGCCTCTCCTATTTTATAATTTTGCAATACAGCCTCTTCTAATATTAAATTATTCAATTGCTCATAACTTTTCGAGTTCAACTCTAATTTATGATCCGTGAATTTATACAACAAAACTAGACATTTGTAGCTTCGTAACGGTATATTATTTATCGAAAGATTTCTTTTGGATTAATTTCTGTGATTTTCTGAAGTCACATGTTAGTTTTCAAGACCTTTGTTCAATCCCTTCTTACCCCTTTCCTCTTCAGCTCCCAAGGGCATTTCAATTTTTTTTTTGCGCGATATTCATCTTTATTTCACCATCGAGCCTCAAAATTTCAATGTCTACAGCTTACCCTCTACTTTGAAGAGGTTTCTGGGACACAAAGGTCGATAAAGTACTCTCACTTCGTCCTTCTTTTTTCCATCTTGACATCTTCGTCTTCGTCTTCATCTTCCTTCCATCAAACTTCTCATCATTTCTCTCGCCTCTTTTATTTCGGTAAAAAGATGCACACAGAGTCAAGGGTTGAGGTTCCCATTCTAAGGGCAGATGTGCCCATTCAAGAGCTAATGTGCCTATCTAAGGATGGATTGCCCTATGACCATCTAAAGGCAGATGTGCCTATTCTAGAGCTAATGTGCCCATCTAAGGGCAGATGTACCCATCTAAGGATGGATTGCCCTATGACCATCTAAAGGCGGATGTGCCTATTCTAGAGCTAATGTGCCCATCTAAGGGCAGATGTACCCATTCAAGGGTTACTATGCTTATCTAAGGGTGGATATGCCCATTCAAGGGTTATTACACCTATCTGAGGGCAGATGTGCCCATTCAAGGGTTACTATGCCCATTTGAGGGCTAGAAAGCATCATTATGATGCTGTGATGAAACACTCTTCAATGTACCTACTTCTTAGGGTTTCTAACACTCTTTCGTGCATTTACTTCCTAAGGTTTGGTAACACTCTTCAGTGTGCCCATTCTAAAGGCTTCAAACACTCTAAAATGCACCTACTTCTTAGGGATTTCAACACTCTTAAGTGCACCTACTTTTAAGGTTTTCAACACTCTTTAGTGTGCCTCTTCTTAGGGCTTGTGCCTATTCTAAAGGCTTAAAATACTTTTACTTGTACCTAATTCTTAGGGTATTTAATACTCTTCAGTGCACCTCTTCTTAGGACTTGTGCTTCTTCTAAGGGCTTAAAACACTCTTTAGCGCACCTTTTTCTTAGGGTTTGCTTCTAATGCATGTCTATTGGGAAAATGTCTTTCATGCACTCTTCATTGTCTTTAGAACTTCTCATTATTTATGCCTTCGGCTAACTATCCTTCACACTTTTTCGATCTCTCTAGACATTGCATTCACTGGGTTTCTTGCCCTTTTTTCGAGGATTCTTCACACTTCTTTGATCTTCTTCAGTCTTTGTATTCAACAGGTTTCATGCCTTTTTTTTTAGTATTTTTGTTTCTATTCTGGATTCCTTTCAATTCGTTGGGGAAAATTCTTGATTCACCATTGTAGACACTAGAATTTTAGGGCTCAATGACAAAAATGAAGATGGATGTCTAGCAAGAAAATAATCGAAATGCCCTTGATAGCTGGAGGGGAATAGAGGGGGTTTCAAAAGTAACATGTGACTTCAAAAAATTATAGAAAATAATATAGGAAGAATCTAGTGATGAATCATATACTGTTGTGAAGATATAGATGTCTAGTTTTCATAGAAATTTATAGATCACAAATCAGAGTTAAATTCAAAAAGTTATGTGCTATAGAACAGGCAAGGGTTGGAAATGACTACATTGCAAAGTGACAAAACAAGAGGGTTGAGGTAAACAGCCACCCGACTGTTGACCAACAGCTGGCTGACTACCAGCCAATAGTCACCCGATTGTTTCACGGCCGATCGACTATCTACCAATAGTCACCCGGCTATTGGTGGCATATTTTGGAAAATTGCATAAAAAATCTTTCTTTTTTATACTTTTCTTCCTTTTTTAGCTTCACCCCTCTTCTATATAAACAGCCTCCTCACTTTGCAACACATACCGAATATTGAACAATTCTCCTTTTTTCCTCTTGGAGACATGCTCGAGAATTCGAGAAGTCTTTTCTAGTTAAAAGTTTTAGGCGTTCTATTGCTATAAACCTGGAAAGGGTACGTCTTGAGAGCAGAATTTTGTGCTCCCTCTTATGATTCTTCTTTACTTTCTCGCTTAGACTAAGCATATTTAGGATTTAATTTTATACTTAGAAGCATGCTAGGATTATTATAAATTGCTCTAGCACATGTTTATTTCGCGAGATGAATAAGTGTGTCAACATAAGTCTGATATCCCTTCTTTATTAGAAGCATGTTTAGGAATTTACTTTCTTTGCAAATGCTTAGAAACATGCTTAAGAGCACATGATTAGAATCATGCTAGGGGAACTTATATTTGCTTTGATGCATGCTAGAATATGCTGTGAATGCCATGTCTAGGCTGGAATATGCCATGATAATTATGATTAGGCTAGAAATGCCATGAATTAATATTGAATTATGCTAGAATAGTGATTGCCATGATAGAATTATCGAATCTAGATCTAAGTGCCATGATATTAGATTATGGCTTTGTTTGATTTATAATTTGTTTATTTATAAATGCATGAATGTTTATGCTATAATAGAATTATTATTGGATGATACCATGAAGTGGTGGTGGACTCACATTGATGATGCAAGACCATTACTAAGAATGAGTAACTTAATGCATAAATAGAGGTTCAATAGACGTTGAATAGACTCACGTATGGTGGTGAGAAATTCTTCATCTATTGAGTCTAAAATTGATCATTTTTTATTCAATATTTGAATTCATGATGAATGGACGTATGTAAATTTTTTTTCTGTTGAAAAATAAAGCGATGTAATCCTCTTCCCCTTCCCTCATGTTTGAGGGCAATGTAATATGTTCTCCTCCTTCTTTCTATGAATGTTTATAATTGTCATTGATTGAATAATCATCACATATGTCTAATAAATATAAAAATGGAAACGTTTGCATAAAATGAATCACTAAGCAGATAGGTCAGATTTATATCCGAACAAGTCAAATGGCTCGTACCTAACTTCCCGAACCTATCTCTAAAAGGATGATGGTAGTTTAGGTCCTGAAGCGAGGGATCAGATTGCCCCCATCATTTCCAATCGAAGAATTGGGTGGTGACTCCATTCTCTAGACGTACTCATGGCTCATTTGTGTTTCCTTAAGTCTCAAAAGAGGCTTTGACACAGTGTAGTGGTCACAAACACTTTGGCAGGATAAAAGCCCCATTCGCAGTGGTGATTCAATTGGGGATAAGAGAAGTTGATTTTGATGGGGATACCAAATTCTAATACCTCGTGTTGGTATAATGAGTCCTTGCATCACTACGCTTTTGCACACCATGAGCACGAACTACCTAAATCAACTGTGTGGCATTGGCATGAGAAGTCTTTGGCTCCATTCGACCCCTAGATGACTCATGCTCGTGTCACCACCTTTGAGCACGTACCATTGAATTGGTATAAAAAGGAATTGGCCCAAAAGGACATCTCTCACTCAAATGAGCCCAGACCATTAGATCCTTGAGACTAAAGCCCATGTAGATGACTCTAGAAACTTTCAATAGGATGAATATCCAAAACTCATTTTGAGATGCATGTTTATGGATGTAAGATCCCCATGATTAGAACAATATTTACTCAAACCTCATGGAACCATGAATGAATGCCACGTGTCAAGTCACCCATAAGAATAAAATAAGGGCATGTATCACAAGTTAAGGTTATCATAGCGTTTAGAAGTCATGTTATAACAATCATGGAGAATCCAAACATCAATATGAATGTTAGAATTAGGAGAGAGAATCTCGCATTTCTATATCCTATGATGAAGACTTGGGAATGAGGCCAAAAATCCTAGAAAAAGAGACTTGACCTCATGTGTGTGGGAGAAATAAGGTTGAAAGACTGAAAGTGTGTCTATGCCCTTGAATGAGCATGCATCATATTATGCATACATGCATGACATTAACACCTTTGTTTTGAAGCCATCATAACTTGGGTTAGACGAGGTGATTGATTGACAAGGCAAGAAGAACCAGATGACAAAATGGCTACAAACTACAATAACATTGCTGAAATGACCTAATTAAGAGTTGATATGACCACGCTTCAGCAACAAGTGACCCAACTGGTTGAAGCACTCCAAAATAGGCCCAATCGCATGGATCAATCACTACGCAATTAAGAAGAACCAAAATCCATCAAGCAATTAGCCAATGACATAAAGAAGAAAAAGCGATTAAAAGGGGTTGAAGACCAAGTCGACATTTTACTTATTAAGGACAACGATTTCCCTCCCAAATTTCGCATACCAAACTTGCCCAAGTTTAATAACGAGGGCAATTTAAGGACATAGTTGAGACAGTATACAACTATCATGGCTACTACTCCTTTGTCAAAGGAGCACATATTAAAGTACTTCATGCTATCCCTAGAAGAAGATGCGGTAGTATGGTACCATAACCTCCCCAAGAGAGTCTGAAAAGATTAGGAGGAGCTATTCGAACAGTGCATAAACAGTGTTGCCATAACACCCAATTAGAGGTAACCTTGAGGGATTTGGAGACTACTCACCAGAAGCCCATGAGACTTTTTCGGAGTACCTAGTCTGTTGGAGGACCAAAGCTACCAAGATAATGACGAGGCCTATGGAGAAGGACTAGGTCCGTATGGTGATCAATGGAGTCCATGCCTTTATCAATGATAGACTTGTGGGCTACTCAATCAAAACATTTGAAGACTTGTATGACTCGGGTATCAAAATAAAAGATTTGGAGGCCAGGCAGAAAAGAAGCAACAACAAAAATTAAGGGCAGTATGGCCAATCCAACGGGTCAGACAATGAGGATGCATAAGTGCATGCTCGATAAAGGACTTGATCAATAATGGAAGAATTCATGGCCTTAAGAAGGAATAATAATGTTTTGAACTGATTTTTCTTAAGAATGAAGCGAAAATTCTGTATTCTTTTGATTATCATTGATAAAATCATGATACTCACTAAAAATAGATTTTTGGTAATACATGAGATTGTATTGCTCGCATACTTGACTCTTTTGTTAAATGAGTTTCATTCTTGATTCTTTAATCATTTAAGCACAATATCCATCAATATGGAACTTAATTTATATCACTTAGCGAAACTTTATGTGAATAGAGCTTTGTGTTGAGATCTCATAAGACTCTACAACTTGTTTGATCACCACTCGAGGTGAAATCCTAGACTTCACAATATGAGGGAATTGATTTAGGTCTTCTTCGGATCGATTGAGCCTTTTAAGCCAATCTAAGCACAATTTATTATCTCTAGTATACCCTATTGAGCGTAATCAAGCATTTTCCTTGTCAAAACCACAAGAATTTATCCTAGCACAAGGAAAAATTTTCCTATATAGTACCCTTCACTCATAGCATATGAACATTCTAGAAAGAAACATTGAGAGCCATGCTTCCGAATGATTTGAGAAGTCCAATCTTGAGCTCAAGGAAGAAAAAAGAAAAGAAGAAAAAAGAAAGAAAGAAAAGAGGTAAAAGAAAAGAAGAGTGATAATTCCATTACTTGTAAAGTTTAGGGGTGTAGCCACTCAAAATCAAAGACAAGGCAAATGCGGTGGATGAAGACTTAAAGCTTGGGGTACAAACGAAAGAAGTTGATGCTCTCAGTTAAAACTTAGAATGGTTGTACGACTATAGGTAAGATAAAGCCTTAATGATCCTTAATATTCTGATGAGCCTACATTAGTAGAGAGTGGTGTGAAAAGCGGGCTTATGGTAGTCCTTCTATCTTTGGAGATCAATCACTAGTTTCTATTTACATAAAGCTATCCGAGTCTTAACAAATGAAGTATGATTGGCTATACATACACACAACACACACAAAGAATCTTGAATGAAATAATTCTGGCTTAGAGTTGAAATTATGAGTAATCACGAGGTTAATATATTACCTTTGATCTATCAAATTTGAGAAATCTTTAAAGAATTTAAATGAGAATCAAATTGATGCACAACTCACATTCAGCATTTCAACTTGCTATTAGAGGATATTAGGTTTATTGAAAACATGTCAGAAAGAAGAAGCTCTACTAACAATTTCCATAAAGGGTATCAAAGAAGCAACTTTGCCACCAACAATGAAGAAGCACGATATATAGAAGAAGTTAGCCATTTTGTCTAGCATGGACATATACAAAGAAGGGGGAATAATGCTCTTAAAGTTAGATGAAAAAATTCCCTAAGACAGTACTAAACCTTTCAAGCAGGGGGTAAAGAATCGCCCATTCATCTTGAGAAGCGAAAAGAAGCAAAGAGCGAAGAGTTGCCCATTCATCTTGAGAAAGAAAAGAAGCAAAGGGGCAAAGAATTACCCTAACCATCTTAAAAATCAAGATAGATAGAATTATCTCAATCACCTCCAAGGTAGTGTAAGAAATGATGCTAGAATGGATAGCCTCTCTTGTAACCAAATGTGAAGAAGAAAAGAAAAATAAGAAAAAGCCTTCTAAGTCAAAAACCTTGAAAAGGTGGCTTAGGCAAAAATTAAGGCAAGCCTGCTAAGTTGAAAATCGAAAGGGCAGTTTAGGCAAAAGTTAGGGCATGAAAGAAAAGAAGAAAAAGCCCATTGAGTTGAAAACCCAGAAAGAACAACTCCGACAAAAGTTAGGGCAAGCTTGCTAAGTAAAAAACTCAAAGAGGGCAGCTAAGGCAAAAATATGATGAAATGAAACCAAAAAATGAATGAACTCACTAAGTCAAAAACCCAAAAGGGTGGATTAGGCAAAATTTAAGGTTAGAAAAAAAACTTGAAGAAGTAGAAGACTGCCACCAAACCTCTGACTCAGATCAACCCTGACTCGATCTAGTCTTGCCAATGTCTTAGATCAAATCAAGGGAATTGTGGTGAAATCTGGTCCCATTTGAGGGATGATGGCTGCAAGATGTGGATCTTCAAGAATGTTTGGTGAAACCAGTAGAAACTATGCAAGAAGGCACAACTAAAGAAGGCAAAGCCAATTGGATGTGGTCCTATCCATCATTTCAAGCAAAGGCATGACAGAACATAATGTCACTCTATCGCCTTTAGTGTGAATGCCCATGGCGGAAGTTAGGAATCCGAAGGAGTTAATGAGATCAGATATTTTCAAAACTGGATGATTAACAATTGAGTATAGCAAAGAAATCCTCATATCGGGGGTAAAGCTCTTACCTATTGAAGTAGAAGACATGAGGATCCCATAATGTTGTGCATTCTTTAAGAAAAGGAACATTAAGCTTTACATGTTGAAGCAATTTCAGATTGTAAAATTCATTGGAAACGAGTCATTTCCAATCATTATCCTTTAGAAGCTTCAGGAGAAACTAGAAGGCCTTTGATAATGGTCTCAAACATATGAAAAATACAAGAAGAGGCATTAGAAGGTGTGAGGAGAAGTAAAAAGGAAAAACAGAAGTTTAATGATGGCAGTCCTCACTCATCATCACCAACATCAATTGAAGAAGCAGCAACCTGAACCTAAAGACGCTCACCCTCTCACTATAGACACTCAATTTGTCGACGACCCGTCTAGTCCAAGTAAGAACCATGTAGTTAGAAAAAATTATTAAGATAGACATCACGCATACATGAAACATCAAATATTTTCTTGCAGGAAGCACAATCC
Organism: Boswellia sacra; assembly: GCA_013180625.2. Lineage (NCBI taxonomy): Eukaryota > Viridiplantae > Streptophyta > Magnoliopsida > Sapindales > Burseraceae > Boswellia > Boswellia sacra. The sequence goes on along the minus strand of SNVD02001232.1, from coordinate 44,700 downwards.
TGAATGGTATATAGTCTAAAAGTGACTGAGTTTTGTAGAATCATAATACAGTATGAAATACTGGGGGTAACCACAAAAGAAAAGTGCTTAACACCTAGAGGAATAGAAGCAACATGATAAGCAAGCTAGTCTTGATGTAGGTAGCATGATATGCAACTTACTTGGATTAAGCAGCTCAGTCTTGCTAAGACCTAATGATCACCTAAAGCAGTATAATGTGTTTAAGCAATTCAAGTAATGCCATGTATAAGATGTATAAAACGAATGATAATCACCATAAGAATAAAAACTGCCACAATTGAAGACAATTGAAGAGGACTATTGTTTTGAAGAAGGAAGTTCAAGTTTGATATTGACCTCGAAGAAGTCATATTCCTTGAAGAATACATTTACCTTGAAGAAGGAATCTCCCTCAAAGAATGCATCTTCCTCACAGAAGGCATCCTCCTTGAAGAAGGAATCTCCCTTGAGGAAGGCATTTAATTACCTTGGAGAAGGAATCTCCCTTGAAGAAGGTAACTTCCTTGAAGAATGCATTCACTTTGAAGAATGAATATGACTCGAAGAAGGTATCTTCCTCGATGAAGGCATCCACCTTGAAGAAGGTATCTCTCTTAAAGAAAACATCTACCTTGGAGAAGGAATCTCCCTTGAAGAAGGCAACTACCATAAAGAAGGTATCTCTTTTGAAAAAGAATGTTCACCTTGAAAAATAAATCTCCCTCATAAAAGGCATCTTCCTTAGATAAGGTATCCACCTTGAAAAGGCATCTCTTTTGAAGAAGGAAGTATACCATGAAGAAGGAATTTAAAGTCTACTCTAAAGAAGGGATTTTGAAGAAAAAATTTGATGTTCATTTTGAAGAATGAAATTCGCCTTGAAGAAAAAATAATTTGAAAAAAAGAAGAAGATTCGTCGTCAGATAATTGGAAGGGTAAAGGGTAAAAGGTCAAAAAGAGAAAAAAAGAGAGAAGAGAGAAAGAAAAAAAAGAAAAGAAAAAGAAAAAGGGAAAAGAAAATAGAAGAAAAGAGAGAGAAAAGATGGAAGACTCTGCATCGACCCTAAAGACATTGAAGGAATTTTCGGACAAAATTGGCAACAAGCACCTAGACCTTGCAATAGTTTAGCAACTCACAACATTAGTTGATAGAATTTTTTATCAGAATTGCATGGAAGAATTCCTCCAGACACTAGAAAGCAGAACACACCGAATATGGCAAAAAGTTAAATTGATTTTACATCATCAAAAGATGTTTGATATTTTGTAGGAATTTGCAAGAACAAGGGAAAGATCCCCAGTGAGTCAGAGAATCAAAACTATGAAAAGAATTCCCCAATGTAAAAGCATGACAAAGAAGTCGAGAATGAAGAATATTAGAACATGACAAATGAATAATTTTTTCCAGCAGACCAGAAGGAATCAAGAATGGAAGCATAAAGAATACTTAGAAGAGGGGCATGAAACCCAACAAATTCCAATTCTAAAGAAATCATAGAAAATACGAAGGATACTTAGCTGAAGGCACAAAGAATGAAAAGGTCCAAAGACCACGAAGTAGTGCATGAGAGAACATTTTCCTAGTAGGCATGCATTAGAAGGAAACCCTAAAAAGTAGGTGCATTTATTAGTGTCTTAATTAAAACCTTAGAATAGACACAAGCCTTAAGAAGTGGTGCACTAAAGAGTGTTGAAAACCCTAAGAAGTAGGTGTACTTAAGAGCGTTTTAAGTCCTTAGAATAGACACAAGCCTTAAAAAGCGGTGTACTGAAGAATACTTTCTAGCCTCTGAATGGGCACATCTGCCCTTAGATGGGCACACCCACCCCTGAATGGGCACATCCATCTTTGAATGGGCACATTTGCCCCTGAATGGGCACATCTATTCCTAGATGGAGACATCTACCCTTGAATGGGCACATCCGCCCCTGAATGGGCACATCTGCCCTTAGATAGGCACATTAGCCCTTGAATGGGCACAATTGCCCCTAATAAACATCTCAACACTTGAATAGGCACACCTTTTTGTATGAATAGAATAGGAAAGAGAAATGATAAGAAGATTGATGGAATGAAGATGAAGACAAAGATGTCAAGATGGAAAAAGGAAAGATGAAGTAAGAGTACTTTGTCAATCTTTGTGCCTCACAAACCTCTCCAAAGTACGGGTAAGCTATAGACACTAAAATTTTGGGACTCGATGACAAAAATCAAGATGGATTTTGAGGAAAAAAATGATCAAAATGCCCTTCATAGCTGGAGAGAAAAATGCCAGGAAGGAATTGAGGAAAGGTTTTGAAAATTGACATGTGACTTCAAAAAATCACAAAAAATAATCTCAGAAGATATTGTGACCTGTCATATACTGTTGCAAAGATACAAATGTTTAGTTTACATAGAAATTTACTGATTGCAAATTGGAGTTAAATTCAAAAAGTTATTTGCGATCAAACAGGCAATGGTCAGAAGGGACTCCATTACAAAGTGACAAAACAATGAGGCTAACGTCAAACAACAGTCTGGCTATTGACCAACAACCGTCCAGCTGTCAGCCAATGATCGCCCAACTGTTTGATGGCCGATCGACTATCCACTAATAGCCGCTCGACTGTTGGTGGCGTATTTTTGAAAAATTGCAAAAAAAAAACCTTCCTCTATTATATTTTTCTTCCTTTTTCAGCTTCACCCCTCTTTTATATAAACAACCCCTCCTCACTTTACAACATACACTGAATATTGAACAATTCTCTCTTCTTCCTCTTAAAGACATGGAGGAGAGAATTCGAGAAGTTTTTTTTAGTTAAAAGTTTTAGGCATTTTATTGCTCTAAACCTGGAAAAGATACATCTTGAGAGCAGAATTCTCTTCTCCCTCTTATGATTCTTGTTTACTTTCTTGCTTAGACTAAGCATGTTTAGGATTTAATTTTATGCTTAGAAGCATGCTAGGATTATTGTAAATTGCTCTAACCCATGTTTGTTTTGCGAGATGGATAAACATCTTGAGGTAAGTCCGCTATCCCTTTTTTATTAGAAGCATGTTTAGGAATTTATTTTCTTTGCGAATACTTAGAAATATGCTTAGAAGCACATGATTAGAATCATGCTAGGAGAATGTATATTTGCTTTGATGCATGCTACGAAATAGCATAGAATAGGTAAGAATTATCATTTCGTCCTTGGATGTATGATTGTATGAATTAGGCTAGAATATGTCGTGAATGCCATATCTAGGCTAGAACATGCCATGATAATTATTATTAGGGTAGATATGCCATGAATTAATATTGAATTATGCTAGAATAACGATTGCCATGGTAGAATTATCGAATCTAGGTTGAAGTGCCATGATACTAAATTATGGCTTTGTTTGATTTATAATTTATTTATTTATAAATACATGAATGTTTGTACTATGATGAAGGACCATCACTAAGAATGAATAACTTAATGCATGAATATAGGTTCAATAGACGTTGAATAGACTCACGTATGGTGGTGTGGAATTCATCATCTATTGGGTCTTGAATTGACCATTTTTTATTCAATATTTGAATTCATGATGAATAGATGTATGTAATATTTCCTTTTTTTTATTGTTAACAAAAAAAGAGATGTAATCCTCTTCCCATTCCCCTATATTTGAAGGCAATGTAATCTATATTCCTCCCTCTTTCTGTGGACGTTTATAATTGCCATTGATTGAATAATCACCACATATGTCTAATAAAGATAAAAATAGAAATGTGTGCATAAAACAAACCATTAAGCTGACTAAGTAACAACATGAGCTATTCCTATTTGGTATTTCTCAAGTAGAGGTCGGATTTATATCCAGGTGGGTCGAATGACTTGTACCTAACTTCTCGAACCCATCTCTAAACGGATGAGCGTAGTTTAGGTCCGAAGCGAGGGGTCTGATTGCCCCTATTCAGTCCCAGTTGAAGAATTAGGTGGCGACTCCATTCTCCAGGTATGCCCATGGCTCGTTTGTGCTCTCTTAAGTCTCAAAAGAGGCTTTGATATAGTGTCATGGTCACAAATGCTTAGGTGAGGAGAAAGCCCTGTTCACAGCCATGTTCGAGCATTCTCTATTCTTCACTTCTTTTGCATTTGTCATGCTTTTCACTGGGAAATTTTTATCATGCTGTCGATTCTTGGACGCGCCGAGGAAAATTCTTGATTTGCTATGTTCTAGCATTCTTTATTCTTGATTCACTGTGCTTTTCATTGGAAAATTTCTCGTATAGTGTGTTCTTTGGTAAGTCTTCTCCTAGCCTCTAGAAGAATTCTTCCATGTGGATCAATGATCACGACTCTTATCTTTCTTTGTGAGTTGCTAAATTATCAATGTGGTTGAGTGCTTACCATCGGAATATTTCAAATATTCCTTCGATGTTTTAAGGTCGACATAAAGGTTTCTTCCCTTTTCTTTCTCTCTCCCTCTTTCTTCTCTCTCTTTTCCTTTCTCTCCCTTTTTCTCTTTCTCTGTCCTTCATTTTCTCTCTCTTCTTTCTCTCTCTTCCATTTTTTCTTCTCTCTCTCTTTTCCTTCTTCTCCTTTTCTTCTTTTTTCCTTCGACTATCTGACTATGAATCTTTTTTCAATTTTCAAATCCTTTCTTCAAGATTTCCTTTCAACTTCAAGGTAGGTGAACATCGAATTTCTTCCTCAAAATCCTTTCTTTAGAGTAAATTTCAAGTTCCTTTTCCATGGCAAACTTCTTTCTTGAAAGAAGATGTCTTTCTAGGGCGGACATTTTCTTCTTCTTCCAAGGGGATTCCTTCTTCAAGGTAGATGTTTTCTTCAAATGGACATTCTTTTTTCAAAGTGGATGTCTTCTTCAAAACTATTGTGTCCCATTTAGACTATGTGAGTTCCTTTGAGGAAGTTTGACTTGTTCTAGGCGATTTGCAAATCTTGCGAACTGAGAATCTTCTAGATGGCATTTACACTTCTTGCACGGTAGATTCTATCAAATCTTTCTTCTCAAATATGGTCCTTTTCTACTGCCTTCATTTGGGGTAGTCCTTATTATAACGTTGTCTTACTTCTGGCATGTTGTACTACTTGTATCCATAAATTTAGCATATCATGTTGCTTCAAGCGATTATTAGGTCTCATCGAGACTGAGCTGCTTGATCCGAAACTCGCATATTATGTTATTCCATTGTGTCTCTTCAAGACTGACTTGCACAATGTACTGCTTCTATTACGTCTCCTCGAGGTGTTAAGCTCATTTCTTTTATGGTTACCCCCAGTATTTCATATTGCATCATGGTTCTACTCAGTTACTTCTGGATTTATATCATTCTGAATTGTGCTTCCTGTAAGAAAATGTTTTATGTTCCATATATGCATGATGTCTATCCTAATTATCGTTTCTAACTATGTGCTTCTTGCTTGGATTAGACAAGTCATCAACAGAATGCTCGTTTGGAGCGAGGGATCAAATGCCTTCAGGCTTAGGTCGCTGCTTCTTGATGTCGATGATAATGGTGATGATGAGTGAGGACTATCATCATCAGTTATTCTTTTTCCCTTCTACTTCACTTTACACCTTCCAATGCCTCTTATCATATTTCAGCATGTCTGAGGTTTCTTCTAAGACCCTCCAGCCTCTAAGACTTTTAAAGGGTGACAACTTGAAGCAACTCATATCCACCGATCTCTGTAATTTGAAATTCCTTTGACATATAAACCTCGACATCCCCTTTCTCAAAGATTTTACAACCTTTTGGGATTCTCAGGATCATATCTTTCACTTCAATAGGTAAGAGCTTTACCACTTGTATGAGGAATTCTTTGCCATATTCGTTTCTCATTCATCCAATTCTAACGCCATCGATGTCTTGCCAACTTTCTGACTTTCTAATTTCTACCATGAGCATTTAGACTAGAAGTGGTAGAGTGACAATATCTTTTATCATGTCTTTGCTTGAGATAATGGATAGGAGCACATCCTATTGGCTTTGCGTTCTTTAGTTCTTCTTTCTTATGCAGTTTCTATTGGCCTCTTCGGATGGTCTTGGTGACCTTTATCTTGTGATCATCATTTCTCAGGTGGGCCTAGGTTTCACAGCTATTCCCTCGTTCTGGCTAAGACATTGATTGGACTGGACCATGTCAGGATGGATCCGAGTCAAAAATTCGATGGTAGTTTTCTATTTCTTTAGGTATTGTTCTTTTAACCATAACTTTTGTCTGAGTCATCCTTTTTTTTTTTTGACTTAGCAAGTTCTTCTTCTTCTTCTTTTTATTTATGTTCTAATTTTTGCCTAAGCTTCACTTTTGAGTTTTTAACTTAGCAAGCGTGCCTTAATTTTTGCCTAAGCTGCCTTTTTAAGTTCTCGACTTAGTAGGCTTTTTCTTATTCTTTCTTTTTTATATTCTAGCACCATTTCTTATACGTCCTTCGAGATGACTGAAATAATATTTGCCATGATTTTCAAAATGATTAGGGCAATTCTTTGCCCCCTTTCATTTCTTACTCAAGAGTTGTCCCTTACTTCTTTTCACTTCTGAAGATGAATAGGTAATTCTTTACCCCCTTTATGAATAGTTTAGTATTGTCTTGAGGAATTTCTTCATCCAACTTCAAAGGCATTATTACTTCTTCTTTGTAGACATCCATGCTAGACCAAATGGCTAACTTCTTCCATATATCATGCTTCTTTAACGTTGGTAGTAAAGTTGCTTCTTTGATACCCTTAATGGAAACTATTGGCAGATTTTCTTCTTTTTGACATGTTTTTAATAAGCCTAATATCCTCCAATAACGAGTTGAAACACTAAATGTGAGTTGTATATCAATTTAATTCACATTCAAGTTCCTCAAAGATTTCTCAAATTCAATATCTCAATGGTAATGCATTGACATCATGATTGTTCACAATTTCGACTCTAAACCAGAATTATTTCATTCGAGATTCTTTTTGTGTGTGTATGTGTGTATAGCCAATCATACTTCATTTATTAGGACTCAGATAGCTTTATGCAAATAGAAACTAGTGATTGATCTCTAAAGATAGAAGGACTACCATAAGCCCGCCTTTCACACCACTCTCTACTAATGTAGGCTCATCACAACATTAAGGATCATTAGGGCTTTATCAAGCCGGTAATGATGGGCTAGGGTTAAGATATGATAAAGGAAACTATAAGATTATCATAGTCATTCAACCATTCTAGGTTTTAATTAAGAGCATTAACTTCTTCCCTTTGTACCCCCAAACTTTGAGTTTTCACCTACTATATTTGCTTTGCTTTTGATTTTGAGTGCCTACACTCCTAAACTTTACGAGCAATGGGATTAGCACTATTCTTTTTCTTTTTCTTCTTCCTTTTTTTTCTTTTGTTTTCTCTTTTTTTTTTCTTTTCTTCTTTTCCTTTTCTTTTTTCTTCGAGCTCAGAATTGCACAACAACTTGTCAACTTCCTTTTATTCTCCTATAAGCATGGCTCTCAATGCTCTTTTCAAAGATTGTTCATACGCTATGAGTGAAGGGTGCTGTGTAGGGAAAATTTTTCTAGTGTTAGGATAAATTTTGTGGTTTGACAAAGAAAATACTTGATTAGGCTCAATAAGGTATACTAGTGACAATGAAATAAGCATAGGTGGGCTTGAAAGGCTCAATCAATCCAAAGAAAGCCTAAATCACTTTCTTTAAGTTGTGAAGCCTAGGATTTCGCCTCAAGTGGTGATCGAACAGGTTCTAAAGTTTTATGAGATCTCAACATAAAGCTCTATTCACATAAAGTTTCTCTAGGTGATACATAGTTCTCTATTCTTGGCTATTATGCTCAAATGTTGAAGAATCAAGAATGAAACTCATCTAGCAAAAGGAGTCAAGCATGCAAACAACACAATCTCAGGTATCATCAAAAGTCTAGTTTCAATAAGCATCACAATTTCATCAATGATCATCACAAGAATTACACAACTCTCATATCATTCAAACATTTCAAAACATCGTTATTCTTTTCCTTAGGTTAAGGATTTTCCCATACACTTATGCATCCTCATTATCTAATCCGTTGGATTGGTCATGTTGCCCTTCATTTTTGTTGTTACTTCTCTTTTGACAGGCCTCCAAATCTTTTATTTGGGTGCCCGAGTAATACAAGTCTTCAAAAGTTTTGATTGGGAACCATGCCAGTCTATCATTAATGTCGACATAGGCCCCATTGATCTCTATACAGACTTGGTCCTTCTCTATGGGCCTCATGGTCATCTTAGTAGCTTTGGCCCTCCAACGGACCAAGTATTCTGAAAATGTCTCATTGGGCTTTCAGCACGTAGTCTCCAAATCCTTCAAAGTTACCCACAGGTGGATGTTATATGTTATACTATTCTATGAAATGTTTTGATATCTCTTCCCAATCTTCTTGAACTCTTTTGAGAAGATCATAGTACCACACTATCACATCGCCTCCTAAAGATAGCGTGAAGTACTTCAAGATTTAGCCCTTTGACAAAGAAGTCGTGGCCATAACAGCTACACACTATCACAAAGAAGTAGAGCGTGATGATGTCAGCCCTCACTTGAGCCATTTCATCATTGTTGTTGTTGGGTGCAGCCATTTCATCAAGTGGTTCTTCTTTCCTTGTCAAATGACCACCTTGTCTAACCCAAGCTATGATTGCTATAGAATAAAGGTGTTAATGCCATGCACGCATGCATATATGCATGATATGATGCATGCTCATACAAGGGCATAGACACACTTTCAGCCTTCTAACCTTATTTCTTCCACACATGTAAGGTTGACTCTCTTTCCTTAGGATTTTTGGCGTCATTCCCAAGTCATCATCTTGGGATGTCGAATGCAAGATTTTCTCTCCGAATTCTAACATTCATGATGATGTTAGATTCTTCATGATTATCTTAACATGGTTTTCTAAAGTCATGATAACCTTAACTTATGGCATATGTCCCTATTTTATTCTTATGGGTGACTCGACATGTGACATTCATCCATGGTTCCATGAGGTTTGAGTTGATGTTATTCCAATCATAGGAAATTTTTATCATCCTATTGAAATTTTCTAGAATCGTCTATATGAGCTTGAATCGCAAGGGTCCAATGGTCTGGGCTCCTTCGAGCGAAAGATGCCCTTTTGGATCAGTCTTTTTTTATACCAATTCAATGGTACGTGCTTAAAAGTAGTGATACCAACATAAGTCATCCACGGGTCAAATGAAACCAAAGACTTCTCATGCCAATGCCACATGACTAATTTGGCAGTTTGTGCTTATTGCGTTCAAAAGTGTAGTGATGTAAGGACCCAAAATGTCAACGTAAGCTATTAAAATTTGATACCCCAATCGAAATCAACTTCTATTATCCCCAGTGGAGGTGCCACTATGAGCAGGGATTTCATATCGCCAGAGCGTTTGCGACTACGACACTGTGTTAAAACCCCTTTCGAGACTTAAGAAAACAAAAACGAGCCATAGGTGCATCTGTAGAAATAGAGTTGCCACCAATTATTCAATTGGCAATGAATGGGGGTAATCTGATCTCACGCTTTAGGACCTAAACTACCTTTATCCCTTCAGATATGGTTTTGAAAAGTTAGGTGTGAGTTATTCGACCTGCTCAGATTAAGATCCAGCCTCCGCTAGGGTATACTAAATAAGAATATCTTTTTTTTTTTGGAAAAATTACTATTCACATAAAAAGAAAAAAGATATTACAAAATACGAGGGGCATACCCCAAGAAGAGTACTTAGTGCTCACAAGTCCAAAAGGAAGAAAAACTAAGCCCAAAGGCCTCAAACAAAAAGCGAGATATGGAGCCTAAAGGCCCAAACAAAAAAGAAAAGGCGCGTAGGCCCAATAACGACCGCAACAAAGCTAGCATTCCCAAGACAATGCAACAAAAGGGCGCATGTGCCCAATTAAACAAAACAAAACTCAAAAAACCAACTAATAACGAAGGCCCCATATAGCACGAAGCTGAGGAGTGATCACATACTTGGCCTCAATGGTAAGAAGCCGAGAGCGGACCAATGCAAAAAATCTCATCAATCACCTGACGACGAGTCCGATGTCGCTGCTGATACATACGATCATTCCTCTCATACCATAGAAAATAAACTGTAGCAGAGAAAACCAAACGTGCAAGGATATGCCCAAAATTCTTCCTGCCTTGAAGATGAAGAGAAGCCCAATGAAGTAGAGAGAGCCAACCAGAAGATGGCCAAACAATAAGAGTCTTAGCTGAAATCTCCCCCCATACAGAAGACGAGAAAGGACAGCTGAAGAAAAGATGCTCGTGCGTCTCATTTGCTGAAGCACAAAGAACACAGCCTGAAGAAGATAACATGCCATGACTTCGTAGTCGATCCATAGTACGAAGACGGCCTAATGAGGCAAGCCAAAGTATAAAGGAGTGCCTTGGAATATGGCCAGGGAACCACAGAAGATGATGAAAGGAGTTTACCGAGCGTCTACTCCGTAATAATTCCCACGCTGAGGCAATAGAGAAAATACCAGAGGTGTGGCCCTTCCAAACAATATGGTCAAGAGTCTCCATCATAGGTCGGATGCGGATAGAGTCCCAAACCCGTCTGAGGTCCGGTCCACCTTCAGGAAAAGCCCAATCTCCATCCTTAATGATAGCTGAGACCTTTGCATCTGAGGGAAAACCTGTAGATGAAAGAGTCCTGAATGAAAATAAATCACAAAGATGCCCCTGCGGCAACCAGTAATCCTGCCAAAGTGAGGTATCACGTCCATCTCCAATAGAAGAGACAAATTTACCCCTGTACCAATCCCGACTCTGTAAAATCTTCCTCCAAGACCAGGAGGCTCCAGAAGTAACCCGAACCTGCTAAAACGAGCGACCCCGAAGGAATACCTTATGAACCCAAAAAAACCATGTGGAAGACTTGTCAGAAAGAAGTCTCCAAACATGCTTCAAAATAGCAGCACGATTCCACTCCTTCACTCGCTTGATTCCTAAACCCCCTTCTTTCAATGGATAGCAAACTGAATCCCAAGCTACTTTGGCCCCAAAATGAGATAAAGAGGTTCCTTTCCACAGGAAAGCAGCTAGAATACCCTCGATCTTCCATACCACAGCTGCTGGTAAAATAAACATAGATGACCAATAGACCTGGATGGAAAATAGTACCGACTTAATCAACTGGAGACGGCCAGCATAAGTCAGCATAGCAGATGTCCACAATCTAAATAAGAATAAGAATATCTCATATTGACAAACAATCCACTTAATGTTGTCATTTTAGGCACACATTGTTTTCTTTTATCTTCTTTAAGGCATGTAAGCTGATTTCATTCATAGCAGTTGTATATTCATCCAAAGAAAACGGGAGGAGAATCGCTACAAGAAAAATGCTCATATTTGGCAGCCAAAGCCTGCCAAATAATTATATATTTGGCAGTCAATAAAGTAACACCAATAGCACCGTCAAATATAGTCAATCTTACAGTTGGTCAAAACGCCAAATATGATCGCAACCATACTTCTCACATAAAAGGACCAAGTATAGTTATGCAAAATTTAGTGGGGAACCAACCATATTCATCACTTTTCTAGCCAAATTTAGATGCTTTTAACGGTAACTTTTTTGAATTAGTTACTTATTTGGCGCTTCCAGCCCGATAAATATGACTTTGTTTGAATTGTTTACTTATTTGGCACTCTTTGCCCAATAAATAGAGCTTTGTATTTTTAATTTGCCCATACTTAGCAGTTGTGGATAAATAAATATGGCTTTTAAATTCTTTGTAATAGTAATATTTCTGAAATTGAGAATATTCGTCACTTTCTGAGCAGTAAATAATGAATATTATCTCAAATATTTGACATTTTTTGGCCGCCCAATATTATATAAAAGGAAAAATTTTACATATATATAATACTTGGCTTATGGATATGTGCCAAGTATTATATATATATTTGTAAAAACAAGTATGTCAATTTTTTTAAGGAACACAATTCATTGAAATTAAACCTCCAAAACATATTTATCAACAAGCAAATTAACCAAGCGAGAACACATATACCTGCACAATCAACTATACAAGAAAACCAATTGTCCAAGTCATACTCCTAAAACACGTCAACAACACTTCAACAACTTCACCAATTACTTCATATATAATGTAATCCATGCCTTCATCCATTTGCAAAATTAGATTATGCTCATAAATAAAAACATTCAAATTAAGCACCACGTGCACATGAACTAAAACATTTAAAGTACCTCATCAGAGACTAAGTCATTTCATAAAACAACTAAAACAGCACATCATCAAAAATAGCTTAACTCCACTTGAATCAAACTAAGTCATTAAATAAAGTCACTAAAACAACACATCACCAACACATATATATCAACTAAACAAATTAACATTTCACCATCACTATAATATCTTCAATCAGGTTAAGAAATTCACCAACACTAGCCTCAAAGAAACCAGTTTAATCATACAAAGGAATGATGTATAGCAACTAAAACAATATACAGCTACATCACATATATATCAACTAAAGAAATTAACACTTTAGTAGCATCAGACAATTTTCAATTAGATTTAGAAATAATATATATCATATGAACACAGTTGTCAACTACAACATTAATTAAATGGAAATTTAATTAATGCAAAGCAAAGACATACGTGGAAACTGGAAACTAAACTAGCTACAATTCATTTAAGTGAATCAACTACTTGTTATAAATCATGATCTTGTCCATTGCTCGTTCAAATATGCCTACTTTCAAAGCAGACAAAGACATAGGAAACAAGAACTTTGAAACACTAAAATGAATGATTAAATAAATCTGTTAGTAATAAACCATGCTTCCTAAAAAGCCACATTCAACCTTACTAACATATATGTAAGGAGAGTATTCCAAAAGTCTTGACATAATAGTTTCTAGATTTGTTAACAAAAAAGTTTTAAAAGATTGATCATGTTAAAATGGTTCCTATGCACCCACTGCTAAATTGCTCTTTTCATCATGTAATCATTGAATCACAAAAATCAACAAATCCATTAGCATCTAAACCTTTAAACCAACAAGTCAGTATCTACATCTTCAAAATAACATTCAAATTTGTTAGTTTTTGATTTGAAACCATAAAAATACAATATCAATCAGAAACAAAGATGCATCAACTTAGTTACATTTACTCAAAAAGTCCACAGAAAACATACTCATATAAATGAATTATACGTGGGTTAATAATAATTCTTATTAAAAATGCATGAGTTCATAATTGCAAGTTCTTAAGCAATTGGAGAAGAATAATTATGATACCACTACAAATCGGCAATCATAATACCACTTGCTTTTCAGGAATAGTTTAAGTAATAGATTATCCTTGTCTTCTATTTACATAAGTAGAATCCTATCCAATTATAAGTTTGATGTAAGTAAAAGTTTAGTTGTAGATGTTTGAGTGGTGGTTTGGTAGTATTCTTTGAATCAATGAACGTGGATGAGTTTCCAAACTATTCTAGATGTGAAGTAATTTGAGCCTTCTTGCAAAACTCTAACTCTATTGTAGTCCTTACCTTTATTGGGTAAGCATATTACTAGCTTTATATCTCTCAACATTTATATTATATAATATAGCTAAGGATTATTTTCAATAAAATGGCCAGCATATAAAAAATTAAAAAGAACAAAAAAAAAATTCTCTTCATTGTTTTCTAAAGGCCCAGCCCAGGCTAGTGATTTATTATGATCATATTATTTTTCTTCACAAAAAATCATAAAATCAACTTAATTGAAATAAAAGAACTAAGTCAGTATTAGGATGCATGTTTAGCATCATATAGCTTCTTGAATCTAGTAGACACATATTTGATATTTCCGTTTTTGTTATGAAATCCTAAATCCAAAGTTAAAAATAGCTTCATTTGTCTAATAGAACACCTAATTCACAGAAGATTTTACAAATCTAATCCTAAGGGTAGGAACGCAGATGAGTTACAAATTGAAGATTCATTAGTCATTGGGGATCAAGTTCATACCGAAGGAACATGTTAAAGGGTCATTTGAGCATAAACTTATTTGTTTTTTAGTTTGCCTGCAAAATCAAACATAAGAAAGTTGAAAATACCATCTTAATTATATAAATTCTGGGAAAAAAAATGAAAACTCCAATCAGTATAAATGCAATGTGATAGTGTAAAGGAGGCATAGAAGCTTCGGTGGAAGATTTGGATAGTTTGACACAGAAGCCTCATTAATTTATTTTTATTTCTCTTATATATATATATATATAACAACACTATTGATAACCTGCCCTATAAGAATATAACAAACATATATAAATTATTTCTAGCTTTAATATTTCTTTCGATAGGCTCCTTAATAATCGTATATAAATTGTCTTCCATTGAATAACAATCATGAAATTAAAGTGTAAAAAGTAATAATAACAATCATTTGTATATGAGATAGATGTAGACTAAAAATGTACAAGTAAATAAATTAAAAAAAAATAACTATAAGTAAATTAATCTGCTTCAATTTGTTTGCCTCACATAATTCAATAACTATAGCAACTGCTTGATCCTGCATTTCAGGAATAAATCAAGTACTTCTTTGGTTTGTCTCTCACTTATAGCAACGAATTATCAAAAAAGTCTTAAGAGCCTAAGTTAATAGCCAATAAATCAAGCTCAAAGATTATTTATCCTTCCAGTACCTAAAAAGACAGGGGAATCATGAATTTAAATCACCAAAATACCAAAGGCATATCAGGCTTAAAAAAATGCACACACACTCTAGCCACCCTAAGTGCTTATTTATTTAATTATTTACTTTATAGAGACAAATATGCTTGACCTCATATTGAAAAAATTGTCGCACCAACTACAACAAAACTAGAAATATAAAATTATATATAGTACTAGCATACACCAAACAAGCATTACATCATTCAATTTAAAAACACGCAATAGCTCACAAGTCCTATATATATATAAGTTGATATTTTAAATAACAAAGTGTGTGGAGACCACAAAACATGATCATGATAACATCACACTAACTACAAAGCAATTAGAATATTGGACTTCGTAGGCTTTCCACAAATTATATTTAATTTATTAAACATGAGAATGGAATAAAGATCAAGATTATTTCAAATCCAATTCATCAATTCTATAAAATAAAGTATAATTAAAGAAAAGTAAAAATAAAGTCTTCACGCCTTCCATCATCAATTCTATAAAATAAAGCATAATTAAAGAAAGGGTTAATCACATAGACCTCTCCTAGGTTTTGACTTAATTTCATCCAGATTCACTGTTTACCACTTTTCATCATACGGAACCCCTGACTTTTTTGAAATTCATCATGGACACCTCTTCCGTCAGTTTTACCGTTAAGTGACATCACTTTTCCATCCAATTTCATTGTAAATACTAAAGTACCCTTAATTTAAGTTTATAATGGAGAAAAAACGTTTTAGTGGATTCGAACCCTTACCCTTGCAATTGAAGTTGTCTTCTAAGTTACCACCGTGCCAACTACTAAGTTCGAAATTTTATTGACAAAACATTTTCACTTATATGTAATATCATGTTTATAAAATCTAATGAACAACACCCATATCCTTTCTCCACCCAACGAGAGTCCCTCTCTCTCCACCATATTCCGCCTCTCAAGCAAACTCTTTCCTCCTCTGCCTCCACCTATAAATCATCTCATTCAACCCAAATCCAAAAAAATAAAGTCCTAATAAAATAATTAGT
Source organism: Boswellia sacra (assembly GCA_013180625.2). Classification (NCBI taxonomy): domain Eukaryota; kingdom Viridiplantae; phylum Streptophyta; class Magnoliopsida; order Sapindales; family Burseraceae; genus Boswellia; species Boswellia sacra. The sequence continues at coordinate 28,950 of SNVD02001232.1, read as the reverse complement.
ATATATTAAATATTAATAAGCATAAATCATGAATATAAAAATTAAATTAATTTGCAGGAGGGTGAGAGAAGGAAATTGGACCACAAAGAAGGGGAATATATAATGGAAATGAGGAGTTTGATTATTTGAAAAGTTGCAGGAGGGTGAGAGGAGGACGTGGGGCCACCAAGCAGGAGGTTGATCATTTGAAAAGTTGCAGGAGGGTGAGAGAGGGAAGTGGGGCCACCAAGCAAGACGAGAGGTCGTTTGGTTTAAGAGAACTAGGCCGACAGAAGTTAATGGAGTTGTGGGATGGTTATGGGGGTTGTGACAATGGTGGGGCGGCGGTCTGATGAAGAAAGAGGGAAGTATTGTGGAGGAGGTGTGGTGGAGGAATATAATGAAATTGATTTTTTTAATGAAATCATTGTTATTTTAGACAAAATTAAATATAGAATAAAAAAATAAAATGCAATAACAGAAGGAGAGGGGGACAAAAGTATAGTGCCTCAATTGTTAAGCTTCAGACTCAGTTTGAATATGTTTAAATATACACTTTATTCTTAAGTATTGTCTTTGGCTTGCTGGTAGAGTGTATATAAGAGTTTTGAAGTATTGATCCCGAGTTCAAATCCTAACTCTTACAGATTTTTGATTAGTTTACTTTATATTATATTAAATGACTGTTATACCCTTCACATTGAATTTATTTACGAGTATTTAACGGTAAAATTGATGGAAGGGGTGTCCATGATGAATTTTAAAAAAGTCAGGGGTATCGTATGATGAAAAGTGGTAAACAGTGAATTTAGATGAAATTAAGCCAAAACCTGGGGGGGTCTGTGTGATTAGCCCATTAAAGAAAAGTAAAAATAGAAGTCAAAGATTATGGCTAGTCCATTCATGAGAACATTTCTAAAATAAAGTCTTCACCTAGGCTCTTCACGTCTTCCATCATTAATTCTATAAAATAAAGTACAATTTAAGAAAAGTAAAATTAGAAGTCAAAGGTTACGACTAGTCCATTCATGAAAACATCTCTAAAATGAAAATCTAAATTCATTTGAATCAATAGAACTTGAGGCAACTTGAAACATATCAAGAAAAAAAAGTAAATTAAAAAAACGGAAAAGTACCTTTAGGACCTAAAGAGGCGGTATAGGCATATAGTAACCAAATCGTCTCTCCTCTTCCTCTTGTAGCAGCAAATGAAGATCAAGCTTGAAAAAAAAAGATGTAAATAAAAAATTATGGAATAAAAATGTAAAAACACAAACTTTTAGGATTAGGAGGAGGCGACAGAGGTATATGGTAACTGGATTGTCTCTCCTTCTCTTCCTCTTGTGGCAGCAAATGAAGATCAAGCTTGAAAAAAAAAAGATGTAAATGAGAAATTGTGGAATAAAAATGTAAAAACACAAACTTTTAGGACCAGGAGGAGAAGGAAGAGGCATAAGTAACCAGATGATGAAAAATTCTATGTTCGTTGGCTTGTGTGCTTTGAGAGAAATGAAAACGGAATAGACAATGATAAGAGAAACAGAATAGAATAGGTCATCGATCCACAACTTCGTTGCTAGTCACCAGTACCATCCACACCTCTTACGTTGAAAGAGAAACGGAGAAGGGAAGAAGAAGAAGAAGAAAGTGATTTTAGGGCTCATGAAATTTGATTTGGGGAAATGAAATTTTGTCTAGACCCTATAATCCCCGCCCCCTGACTTTTTTTTAATATTTTAAGTGAAGTAAATTTGTTAGTAATTAGTTTGTCCTTATTTATTTCGTTGAGATTATTTAATTATTTGTATGTTATATCCATGCTCTGAAATAGCGGCTTGGAGTTCACATCTCCAGCATTAATCAAGGAGATAGAGTTAGGCATGAGATTCATAGCCATGGCTGAAATGTGAAAGAGAATTATAAGACGGCAAAAAAAAAAAAAAAACCTAGAAATAAAGGATGATACGAAGAAGAAGCCCACCTGGAAGCCTTCCTATCACATGGTCGCACATCATCAAAATCAGCCATCAAGCCGATTACATCCTCAAACTGGATTAACGAGTTAGCTTTGTCATTCCCCTCAGAGCCAAGACAATCGATAAACTTCGAACTCTATCTCCGTGAAGCATAAACAGCACCAAATCTTCATGCACTTGGAGGAAATAAATAAATAAATAACTTAAAAGAAAATAATTAGAAGAAAGGGAAGGAAACTGACCAGGTCTAGAGACTAGGAGTGTGAGACAGTGAGGTGAGCTGCTGATGCTTGGATGAGAGAATGAGTCAAAGCGAAAGAAAGTCACGGCTAGGGTAAAAGAGAAAATATAAGTGGAAAGGAGAAAGTGTGAAAAAATTGATCGGGTAGCGTTTATTTATTTATATTTGTTAATCATTTAAGAACATGACAAATATATAATTAAAGTAAAGACAAATGGTGTCAAATATGTAAAGAAAATGGGTTTGACTTTCAATTATATGTTATAAGCGACTCTTTTTTTAGAAAACCGCCAAATAAAAAAAATACAAGAGTGTCAAATATAAGAAAAATTCTTGTAGTGAATAGATTCCATTTTCATCATACGTGGGAGAAGGAAAAGAGGATTACAACAGTTGTTATTCAAGAGTAAAGTAAATCCTACTCTAATACTTAAAATATAGCATTCATTCATTTATACAGTTAAAACATTTGATAGTAGAAAGCATATTCAAGCATATCCATCAATCAATTCGAGACTTGATAAATAGTGAATTCCTCACCATCACATGTGAGTTTGTTCAATACTTATCAAGCCTATTTCATGGCATTATACAATCATTCAATTATGCTTCTAATCATGGTATATTCACACATTCATTCATATTAATCGATTAAAATTCAGTACAAAGCCATAATCTAGAATCATGGCACTCTAGCCTAGATTGATAATTCTATCACGACATTCTAGCCTATAGCTATTCTATCATAATTCATATTAATTCATAACATCATGACATTTTTAGCCTAAATCAATCAATCAACATTAAACAAGGCCATTCTAGCCTAATCCAAGCATCCAAATGGGTAATATGGTAATTCTTTAGATATTTTCTAGCATGCTTCAAAGCAATTATAAGTCCTTCTAACCGACTGTTTGACCGCTGATCGACTGTTTGACTACTGGCCCTTTCTATTTTGCAATTTTGCAATGTAATCCCTTCCGACCTTTGTCTATTCAATTGCTCATTTTCAAATTCAACTCCGATTTGTGATCCATTTTTTTTTGGAAAAGTTACTTAGTAATATTAATCCAAAAAATTATAATGTACAAAAATCCGAGGGGCATACCCCAAGAATTACAAATAGGACATAAAGTCCAACAAAGAAAAATCCAAAGTGCCAAGAAGAGTCTTAGCAACATAAAATAAAGGCCACAGGCGGCCTGAACAAAGAAAAGTGCCACAAAAGGCCTTAACAATATGAAATAAAGGCCACAGGCGGCCTAAAAACATAAGTAAGATTTTCAAAGACTATAAATGGTCTAACAAGAAAATGTAAACAAAAGTGACCAAATGGTACAAACATAAAGGAAATAAAAAAGAACAAGTCCGATAAAGCAAAGCATTAACCCTTCTTGTTCTTCTTCTTCTTACCCTTCTTTGCAGGAGTAGACGGGGTGTTCAAATGAGTATGATCAATCCTATCCAATTGATCCTCATCACTTAACCTATTCAAAGGTTCAAAACGAGAGGGGGACAACATAGGAGGTTTTCCTATATTTATCCGCCCTGGTGAACTAGAAGCCTCACTGTTGGTAGAACATTTGGTGGAACCCAAAAGTCTACCCTGATCTGTCGCATATGGAGATAAAGAGTCAGAGTCTGAGACTGACTCTTTACTCAAATCTGGAGGAGCCTTAACAGGCACATCTTGCACTACAGAATCTGTTGAAGTAGTTGCAATTTGCAAATTCTCAGTGACCTTGGTCACTTCCTTGCCCTTAATCAAATGGGTAGGATCGGTGGGGTCTGCCTCTTTCTCATCCTCATCTGAGGACACTTCTGGTTCACAACGGTGACCAAACATACAGCATCTGCGACAACATTTTGGAATATATTCATATTCAACTCTAATTTGGATGGGCTTGGGAGAGAGTTTACATCTGAACTCGAAGTTCTTAACTGGAGGGTTATTTGCATCAATAATAACACATACCCTCGCATACTCCAATCTAGAGAGATCAGAGGTCGTTCTGTCACAAGAGATAGGCACCCCAACCATGTTGGAAACAATACTGAGGCCGTTGGTTGTCCATAAAGGAAACAGCAGGCCATATAAACGTATCCAGACTGGAACTCTCGGCAAATGAGTTGCCTTAAAATTAATATGCGGGTGCCATGGTTGTAAGTGAATATATTTACCTCCAAACATCCAGGGGCCGCGAGCAAAGATTTATGAGCTTCATCCTCAGTTCGAAAACGGAAGATGAGAGTCCTGTCACCGGCGGATCGAAGGTCCTCAAGACCACTAGATTTCCATGCATGCATCGCCATCGAACGTGCAGCATGGAAGGGCATCACATATTCCAGAAAGAAGCCAACAAGACATCTATGCCATTCGGCTAAATTCTCGTCGACGATCTCGTCTGGGATCTCAAGGATTGTACTCGGTTTCTTGGGAGAAATCGGATTCAATTTACAGCGGGTGCTTGATTCAGTGATCTTGATTTTGTCAGCCCAAGAGCCAGCAGTTGACTTGGCAGGATCCATTAATCACAAATCAAATACAATGTAAACTCAGAAAAAAGAGATGGAAAACGAAAGCAAACCAGGCACCGAAGCGGCGCGGCTTCTAGAGTCGTCGTCACCTCTTTATGAATGGCAATCCGCAAGGAATCAGGGGGGAGCCCAAGAAGCAAACTTGCGTGAAATAACCCGAAGAGCAATTTGAAAAGCTTTATGAATAGTCACCGCCGAATGAACAGTACCACCGCCTCTGTGAATAGTACCCTCGGAAAAAAGAATCGCAATTTCAGACAAATTTGCTAAGAATCTGATGATGCTATAGAAGGGAAAGTTGACCAGCGTCCCTTGATTTATAACTTAGCGGCAGAGGTGACAGCCCACTTTCCCTCTGACGAAAAAGCGATCGTGAATAGTAAAATGAAACGCTGTGGATGGAGGGGATGACAGTCAAATCTGTTGATAGTGCTGAAGGAAAAATTGTAGATCGGGCTGACACAAAGTGGACAGTAGTGGCTGTGAATATTCACTCGCCCCTCCGTGGCGGTGAATAGTGAAATGCTGCAACTTTGACGCTGCGAACGAAGGGGTTATGGGCCGAATCAGGTAATACTACTGAAGGTAAAAATGAAACTCGAGACGAAGTCAATCCGACAGTGGCAGCTGTGACTATTCACGTGCTCATCGGCGCAGATGAACAGTAAATCCAAACACTGTCTTCCACGTTTTTAAGCCCTTTTCGGTTGGAAATCGACGAGGGTTAAGAAAGGAAAAATTATTCAGGGTATCTCGATCTACCACATACGTAAAACTCAAAGGCTAACTCGCCAAACTGCCAGAATGAACAGTAACTCCGGCGACATATTGAGAGAAAAAATTTCTTTTCCATAAATTTATACAAAAACTAGACATCCACAGCTTCGCAACAGTATATGATCATCAAAAGATTTCTTTTGGATTAATTTCTGTGATTTTTCGAGTCATGTGTTAGTTTTCAAGACCTTTCTTCAATTCTTTCTTACCCCTTTCCTCTTCAGCTTCTAAAGGCATTTCAATCATTTTCTTTGCTCGACATTTATCTTCCTTTCGTCATCAAACCTCAAAATTCCAGTGTCTACAATGCTATTCCTTCGAGCCTAAGCACATTCAATGCCATTTCAAAAAGATCCATGAGAGATTTTATCTTATTGAAAGATTGGATGATTTTAATGTCAAGTAGGCTTATCTCAATCAACTTCTAGATCCTCTGGGATCAGAAACTTTGAGGGTTATTGCATCCAAAGGTATGATTCTTTCTCAAGTATCTTTGGGAAATCAGTTTCAATGTGTGCTTCAATAAGGATACTATTCACATAAATCAAGACACTTATCAACCTATTTGTCAAAAAACTCCTTTGTTCACTTTTGCTGATTGTAGTATTGTTGAGCAAAGAAACATGATCTATGAAATGACATCTTGGTGCAACACAAAAATGTTACGCCATGGATCTGTAGTTAGAGGTGTTATTCTTGATTTTATGGTGAGAGTGACAGGCTCCTTATGAGAACGGTGGTTAAAACATGGAGATTGCTGCCAAATATAGATTGTGGATTGCACAGATATCAATGAGTTCATGTTTCATTTCTATTTAAATTTTTGGGTAGTCCTACTCATGTGGAAGACAAGGCAAGAGAAGAATTTTTTGAGTTGAAATGTTGTTCTTTCAAGCCTAAGCACATTCAACACCATTTCAAAAAAGGTTCATGATAGATTTTAACTCATTGAAGGATTAGATGATCCTAATCTCAAGCAGATTTATCTCAATCAACTTCCAAATCCTCTAGGATCAGAAACTTTACGGTTTGTTGCATCCAAAGGTATGACTCTTTCTCAAGTATCTTTGGAAAATTTGTTTCAATTCGTGCTTGAAAAACTACAAAAGCATTGCAATAGATCCAAATTTCTTACTGAATATAACAATGTTTAGAAGAAACTTGGAAAAGTTTACCAATGATCAGATCTCAAGAATGAATACAAAAGCGACAAATCATGTCTTTGCCCAACAAAGAAAAAGAAGCATTTTAGAATATTTAAAACACAATCTTCTTCTTCGTCCAAGAAAACAAAAAAGATTCTTCCGTGGAAAGAAAACAACAACGAAGTCTAACAGATGTTACATCTATAATAAAAAAGGACATTATGCAAAACAATGTCATCAGACGAAAAAGAAAGACAAGGTTTTTCATACTATTTCTGAAATTACAAGAATCTCTTATAGAGATGAAGACCTTGAATCCATTTTCTCAGAGCAAGAAGTAGAAGATGAAGATGCTTTCTTTCTGATCAGTTAGCCAGATGATCATCTAGAAGAGGAGTTCTATGAGTCTTACGAAGCTCAACCAATTTCAATATAGCTGACTTGTGAAATATCAAGCTTCATCGTTCCTATTGTGCCAGTGATAAAAAGAGCATCCAAGTTTGCCAAGCCAATTAACTTGATTGTTGCCATTGACACTAAAGCAGTAGCTTTAATTCTAAATCCAACTGTCCTTCTTTTAGAATACTAGTTTTCTCATCGACCATATTTTCTTGCTACTAACAATGAGGTTTTCTTTACAGAACTCATCAGTAAAAAGGTACACCTTGAATTATTTCTAAGGTTATCTTTTGTTCATAAATTTCTAGGTTCTACTTTACTCGATAAAGACCTTATTATAGGTTTTGATTTACTAGCCTAGCTTTTTACAAAAAGAGTTCTAATCAAACCAGTTGGACTTAGATATAGAAATGATTTTCATCCATGGGTTAAATTAGATTCATCTTACTCTTTTGACCCATTAGAAAATCTAAAAGCCCATATCTTATCTACCTTTCTAGCCAATAATCATTCTAAATTTTTGATGAAATGTTCAAACTCTCTTTGGAAAAACTTTGAATTCTTCATTTCTCTTCCTTTTAAGAAAAATGAAGACGTTAGCCCTAAAAAAGCTAGCCATAAAGGAATGAGTCTTGAGCACTGTATTTTTTCTATCCAAGAATTAGAACAAGTACAAGCTCAAGGTTTAATTGAACCAACAGAGTCTATATAGGCTTGTGAACTTTCTATGTCAGCAAAAGACCTAAACAATTTAGAAAAAAATTGATATTAGGGGTTGATTTTCGCCCTTTTAATTTGTTTCTTGCTAACAAAAAATTTCCATTTCCCAATAGTCATACTTTCTTTGCCAACCTTGTTGAAGCTCGTGTCTTCACCAAAGTAGATCATATAGCAGGATTTTGCCAATTAGATGTTCAAAAAGATAAAAGGTTCAAAATGAGATTCTATATCCCAAATCATCATTTTCAGTGGACTATCATGCCTTTTGGGTTAAAAACAACTCCGTCTATTTTGATAGGGCCATGATCAAAATCTTCCAAGCTCTCATGTCCCATATGCTCATCTACATTGATGATCTTCTTCTGTACTTTTCAACAATAGAAGAACAGTACTTGACTCTACTATAGCAAATGCATTTTCTTCTTCTTCAACATGGTATCATGATCTCTTCCCAAAAATGTGTCTTTTTGGTAATAGAAGTTTATTTCCTTGGAAGCACAATTAAAGAAGGACAATGCCGCTTCAGCTTCATATTGGAAAACAACTATTAGATTTTTCTTATGAAAATCTTTCCAAGTAGTAGATTCAACAAGTTCTTGGCATCATAAATGTCATGGTAGATTGCTCAAGATCTTCCACCCTTGCAAATTCCTTCCACAGAAAAAAGAATTTTGCAAACTAATACTAGTGATTTCTATTGGGTAGCAATACTTCTTGAAGAAAAGCATGAAAAAAAGAAGTGTTTGTGGATAAGAAAGTGGGTTCTTTCTCTGATTTTGAGATCCATTATCACTCCACATTTAAAAAAATCTTGCAATTAAAAATTGGATTGAAAAATTCCAATTTCATCTCATCGGCCATTATTTTCTTATAGAAATGGATATGAGTTCTTTTCCACAAATGCTGTAGTTCAAACAAAAACAACTACCACTGAGTTACTCAGATGGTCAACCTCGTTCGTGTAGTTCAATTTTGATGTCAAACATATCAAAGAAACTAACAATGTCTTTGTAGATATTTTATCTCGGCCTCAGTAGCATAAGATCAATTAAGACAACTCTCTTCAGATTATTCCAATAATTCACATAATGCATCTTTTTACTTCCTCAACAAATGAAGGTGAATTTATTCCTTTAGAAGTCCTAGCTTTCATGGGCAAACTAGCCTCTGGAATAGTCTCATCAGCAACAAATGATGAAATATCATGCCAAGATGCTCACTGAACATGGTCCATTCCCTCATGGGAATATTAAAATTCATCCAAACTTTCAATACATGAAGATTTATCAAGTTCGGGGTATTGAACAGGATTTCAATCCAGAAGTCTTATGGCTTCTCTAGCATCTCATGCAACAATTTTCAATTGGAATTGAGTTTAATCTCAGCTACATGTTCAATAGAATGGCTCATGCATACAAGTTCTTTGTATAGTCACAGAACTCTCAACACTCCTTTTGGATGTTTTCAAATTCTCTTTGAATGGTTTCATCCTCTTTCATGGTGGAAAAATCAATTTGAACATCACAGATAAAAAAGGTTCAATCTTCGATCAAAGAGCATCATACCACATGATTTACATTTTAAAAGAATAAACGTTATCACTAACAAAAATTTACAGTTCTTTTCTCATGTACAAGAATATAATTTGTCTCCATATAGCCTTGCATAGCAGGGGGAAGCTTATCCTCATGAATTTTGAGAATTTCAAAGGCGAATCTCTAAAATAAATTCAAGGATTCCACCTCATATTTAGCTATCCATTGAAGATGACGTACCTTGGGAGTAATATTTTCCAAAATACTCTTATCAATTTAGACAATATAGAAAGGTGTATCATTCTACACATAAACACATGAAAAAGGAGAAAGTTCTCAATCTTAGTAGGCTCGCACTACAAGAAACTTCTAAAATATTTGACACATGGGCTTTAATATATTTGAGGGTTTTTCTAAAAGGAGTCAAATATGATGAAGCTTCAAAAAGTCAACCCGCTTTTTCTATTTATTTGACACTTATCTTAACACGTATAATTACAGAATTGACACTACTTAAATATATGAATATTGCCTTTCTCTCTTTCCATTTCGTGTTTCCCCCTTCTATTTTGCCCTAGTCACCATATTTTTTCTCATTCCCTCGCTGCACTTCACTCATTCACCAATTAAGTCACTTAACTTCTCCCTCACTCTCTTCATCAATCTGGCACTCCCTTGGTCCCTTCCTCACTCCCCCATCAATTCCTCTCTCATGCATGTGACAGATTTCTGATGCATCAACTCACTCACAAAATTGAAATAATTGACTGATTTTGATTTCTCACGCTTCTAGTCTCTCCATCATTGTTTATGTTTCTCTACTCTCCTCTTGTCTCTCTTGCTCTCTCTTCTCTTTCATTCCTGGTGAAGCCATTTTTTTTCCTCGTTTAGGGTTGGGTTGAGTGGCTTGTTTTAGATTTGGGGCTGGTAAAATGTTATGTACTTTCTGTAATCGTAACTTAATTTGTTGTTGAGATTGTTCTGATTTTGCTTATATGGACTTATAATTTTTTTTCTTGTTAAAATCTTAAAGTTTTTGAAAATTAACTTTTGTTGATTTGTTGATGCGTGTTGGGCTGGGGCATTGGTGATAATTTTTATTCATGGTAGTTAGTGGTAGCCGTATGTGGCTGTGTGAGATTGTGATGGATTTTGTGGTGTGTGTTGGTGTGCCTTATAAGTGAAATGGTTAGATTTGTGGTGGTGAGGTGCTGGTGGTAGAAGTTCTTTGGGTTTTTTCGCCTGAATCTGATCTATCCCTCTATATTTCTTTTAGGTGATCAGACTTCATAATTCTACTAGAAGTGACGCTGTGGACTACTCTACAGTTAAGATAACTCAGACTAGCCTACTTGCCTGCCTTTTAATTGGTTTCTTAGGTACTTATTTTTATGATGATGCTTTACATGGTTACTTAAAAAAATATATCCTCGAATTTGATATGATTTGGATTAATGCTGATGGTTACAAATGAGATGGTTACCATCTTAAAATTGTTGCTAAGTCAGAGTTTAGGCCAGTTGGTAGGTGTTAATTGCTGAAAGATTGCGAAAATTAGTAGGAGTATTTTATAGTTAATGAAAGAGAAGTTATCACCATAACTCTATATATTTAGGGAGGGCCTAGGGTTAGCCAAAGGAGGAGTTGGGTTTTATATATTGTCAGTATAGTTGCAAAATATGTTGCTCCAGCGGGTGAGTGGCTTGAGTTGTTGCACTTTCTATTCCAATGTAGTCAGAATGCACAGGAAGACCATAGAGAAGTAAGTCTATAACACCAGATCAAAATTCAAAACTAAGTTTTTTTTTACTGTTCATACTGTCTTGTCAGCATCGTCTACATGATGGAGCAGTTGCCCACATAATTTTTTGGGTTTTTTTTTTTCGCTTAGTAAGATGCAATCTAGACTGTTACTTTGTAAATTTAGGTTTAAAATTGCAGCTCATGGATTAGATTTTGGTGGCTTGTTTGGTTACAGTATTAGTATTCATATTATAGTGCAATTGGTTGATAATTCTGATTATTGGGAGCATTGTTTTCAATATAATCGTGGGCTTAAAGAGGACAAATTTTCCGTACGACCTTTAAGAGCTACATAAATTAGGGCATGATCAGAGTTATAAATGCTACTGGCATCTTGAGACAAGGTTTGACTTAAAAGAAAGGTGTTGTATTTTCTTTTTATCCAAGAAAAATTTCTTCAGAAATGGTTTTATTTCTGGAAAATATTTATTGCATGCCTTGAAGTTGTTCGATAATCATTTTACAAGGGTATGCATTAAATTGCTAGCAATCTCAATCTTAATTCATGGTATCTTTCTTAGTTGAAGGGGCATACTTCCTATGTCAGAACGCATAGCAAATATCAATATTGTGCTGCTCTATGAATGTGAATGTTTTCATATCTCACTAAGGGGACGATATAAGAGTTAATATGTTGTTTGTTAATGTTGTAGAATTATCATTTATACATAATGTTCAATTCAAGCCGTTACTAGGCTGTCCAAATGCCTGTTTCTTTTTTCCCCCTTCTCAAATTTATCATGTTTCATTTTTAAGATTCTTATGCAACTGTTTTGCTTTTTGTTGTATTAGGTGGCATTGATGCTTTTTAGCTCTCTAACCGAAACAATTGGAAGTACATTTCAACCACATTTTGCTGATTTGCAAGTTCTATTACTGAAGTGCTTACAGGATGAGACAAGCAACTGTGTTAGAATTGCTGCTCTCAAGTAATATAGATATCTTAAACCAATTTTTTTGACATTTTAGATGCTTCTGCTCTCAAGAAATGATAAATATTTTATGGTTGCTTATGAGTACTTCTTGCCCTTTTTACTAGGGCAGTTGGGTCTTTCTTAGAATTCACGAATGACGGGGCTGAGGTGGTGAGTTTTTTTTTTTTTTTCGGGGTAGCAAGTTATATGAGTTTCTTAAGTTCTTTTATGCATCTTTGTTCTCTGTAAGAAACCTATCAATGTACGCCTTTGTATCTTACTTGTAGTTTACTTGCAAACTATGTTAGCAACAATTTGCCTATGTCTGTAGTTGTCTTGCAGAATATAAGACTTGTATTTCATGTCATTTTCTGTTGGGTTCTGCATTACAAGATTGATGCATCTTTTGATGGATATAAAACACCATACCCAAATTTATTGAGATTATGTCGCATTGGGCAGCTCATTGACGGAAGTGTCTGATAGTTGTGCCTAAAAATCTTAAGTTACTGAAATTTGAATATATTGTTTTCTGAATTCTTAGGTATCATATACACATAAATACAAGCCTTTTTTCGTATATAGTATTTTTTTTTTCTTTTCAAATTTTAACTTCATATGGCATAATTTTTATCTTAACTTTGCAGGTTAAGTTTAAGGAGTTCATTCCCAGCATTTTAAATGTTTCCAGACAATGCTTGCCCTCTGCTAAAGAGGATATTGCTGTAATTGCATTTGAAATTTTTGATGAGTTGATTGAATCTCCTGCTCCTCTTCTAGGGGATTCTGTCAAATCCATTGTGCAGTTTTCTCTTAAAGTTTGTTCAAGCTAAAATCTGGAGTCCAACATGCGTCATCAGGTTGGACTGACCAAGATTTATATTTTCTTTGTGTTTTTCACTACGGGAAAAATAACTTTTTGTAACGAAATTTTTCGTCGCAAAAAGTTAAAATTTCATCGCGATAAGTTTTTGCGACAAAAATAAATTCGTCGCGCTCGAGTCGCAATAGGTTTTTTTGCGACAATTCTGGAATTCCTCGCAAAAAGTCTTTTTGCGACAAAATTTTTCTCGCAAAAAGTGGTATTTTACGACAAATATTTCGTCACAAAAAAGATCACATAACGTCAACTTTTTGCGACAAAATAAAAATTGTCGCAAAAGAGCATATTTTGCGATGAATTCCAATATTGTTGCAAATTATTAGAAAACAACTCATTTCTTAATAAAATTATTTTAGTTAAAAAGTTTATTGCGGCCAATTTTTTCTCGCTAAATACTACCTTTAGCGACAAAAAATTCGTCGCAATAAATTTTTAACTTGAAAATTGATTATTTTTTAAGAATTTACAGATTTTATTTTTTAATTAGTTATAAATTTTAGAATAAATGACATGTCTCATTACACAACTTAATTCTTTATATTAATAATTTCATTAATTAACAACAAATTACAACAAATTTATCACAATATATTTTTACAATATATCAACCTTTGTACATAGCAAAATTAAAAAAAATACAAAAAAGAGAAAAAAAAAATACAAAACTTCATCCTCCAAAAATTCTTTTGTTGCTTGACTTTGTATGAATCCTCAAATCTTCAAGTACAACCCATCTTCAAAAATACCTATTAAAAACAAAAAAAAATAAAAATAAATATTAAGTAATAATTAAAGCATAAAAAATCAGTTTATGAAAAAACAATGTTGAAGAAGCAAAGAATTCGAGAATGTTGAGTTGTATTCCATCTTCAAAAATACTTATCAAACAAAAGACAATAATATCAATCAAATATTAAAATAAATAAAAATATATTAAACTATTAAAGAAAATATATTACAACACAAAAGTAAAAGAAATAGTAAAAGTATTTACCAAATGTTGGGAAAAGAAAAGGAGTAGAGAATTGGAAGTGATAGAAGAAAATGAAACAATCCAAAAAATTAACCCATGTATATATAATAAAAGTTGGATATTTTGCGACGAAATTTTAACCTTTAGCGATGAAAATTTTGTTGCGAAATAGTTTTTAAAATTATGAAAAAAATCAAAGCGGGAAAAAGTTCGCCAAAAATTTTTTTTTGCGACAAAATTTTGATATTTTGCGATAAAATTTTCGTCGAGAAAGAGTTTCAAAATTTTGAAATTTCAAGAGCGGGAAAAAGTCCGCCCAAATTTCATTTTGCGACAAAAATTTTGATCTTTAGCGACAAATTTTTCGTCGCTAAAGAACTTGAAATTTTCAAAATTCTCAAGCGGGAATAAGTCCGCCTAAATTTTATTTCTTGCGACGAATATAAATTCGTATTTCGTCGCAAAAAACCTCATTTTGCGATGAAATTAAATCATCACAAAACATCATATGTTGCGACAAAATATTAATCTTTTTGCGACGAAAATTTTCTCACTAAAAATCTAAAAAAAAATGTTAAAGACTCTTTTATTTGTCATAAAAAATATACAAATGTGAAAATTATAATAAAAAACTAAAAAGATTTTGAAATTAATCATATTTGGACTTTGATAATTGTAAATTTATTTAGTAATTAAATAAATTTATCCAACATAATTAAATTTATTTAATATTAGGTTGATATTAAATAATTTAATGTCAATTAATTAATCATGTATTAACCACATGCATTAGATATATAAAATTATTGCATGGTATTTAGTTTTAATTAATTGAGGATTAAAGTGTTAACAAAATAAATACAAGTCAACTATCATTAACAAATGTAAAATAGTTAGACATCTATACATATGTCATAATTATCATGTGCGAGCTATTGAAAAAAGTTTTTTATACTTTGATGAATAAATGATCAAATATTAATATTATAATCAATATGTAATAAATGCATTTACTTTTACTGAATATTTTTTATCATTTATTCCTTTTACAAATACTACCGATTAATATTTAAAATATCTTTAACAAATGTAACCCATAAGTTTGTAATAGTTGTAGTTTAATAATTAGACATCTATATATGTCATAATTGTTATTATGCGAAAATAAACTTTTTTAATTTGATTAGTAAATGATTAATTATTCATATTGTAATTATATAAAAATGTAACAAAATTACATTTATTTTCAGGTATAGAATTACATTTATTTTGTTACAGAGTTCATTTATTTTGTTACAGAGTTCATTTTAATTATTTATCTCTCTTAAAATAAATTTTAATAATTGTTTAAAATATTTTAATAATTTACTCAAAGCTATAAGACAAAAATTAAAAGTCTAAGAAAAATACACTGTCTAAATTCATATGCAACATTACATGATTATTAATTTATTTATTATTTATGTTTATTTGACATATAATTAAACATTAAAAAATAAATTAGGTTTTTACAAGTTGGGTCTTTTTTCAATCTCATTTTCATAAATTAAAAAGTAGTCATAGTAATAAGTTTATCATAATTGTAATTTAGTAGTTGGACATATACAAATCACACATAAATTAGATTATATTTAAAGAATTAGTAATAAATTTTATGCTTTTATTATTAAATTATTAGTTATTCATCTTTTATACATATATATAAATATATATAGAGAGAGAGAGAGAGAGAGTTTATTTTAATTATTTATCTCTTTTACAAACATTAAATTTAGAATATCTCAATAATTTTTCACATTTAAGAGTATGGATGAAATCAAAAAGGGTTATTTTTTTTTTACAAAAATTTATATGCATATCTAAATGATTCTGCTATATTTAAAAATTCTCAAATTTAGCTAAAATCAAATTAAATTTTTAATATTTTCTCTATTCTTTTCTTTTTATCATTATCCAAACAAAGACTTATATATTACATGGAGCACAAACAAAGAGATGAAAAGTAAAGAAAGTAAAGAGAAAAGTTATTAAGTTATCATTTTAAAAAAATGACTTTTTACGACAAAATTTTTCTCAAAAAAGATAACTTTTTGCGAGGACACCAATTTTGCCGCAAAAAGTTGTCTTTCTCGAGGAATGTAATTTTGTCTCAAAAAAGTAACATCTGCACAAGACTTTTTGCGAGAAATTTTTAATCGCAAAAGGAGATATTTTGCGAGGAATAACATTTTCGTCGCAAAATATCCAGTATTACCACGTGTGCATAGTGAATTAGATTGACTTTTCGCAAGGAATTTTTTGTCGCAAAATGTCAATTTTTTTGCAACGAAATTTTTTTTCGCAAAAGGTCTCATTTCGCGAGGAATCATATTTTTGTCGCCAAATGCCTAGCATTGCCACGTGTGCATGGTGAATTAGAATAGTTTTTTGCGAGGAATTTTTTATATCAAAAGGTCATTTTTTGCGAGAAATTTTTCGTCGCAAAAGGAGTTATTTTGCGAGGAATAATATTTTCGTCGCAAAATGTCCAGTATTACCACGTGTGCATAGTTATTATAATGGCTTTTCGCGAGGAATTTTTTGCGACAAAATTTTTTGTCGCAAAAGGTTTTATTTTGCGAGGAATCATATTTTCGTCGCAAAATGTTCAGTATTATCACGTGTGCATGGTGAATTGGAATGGTTTTTTGTGAGAAATTTTTTGTCGTAAAAGGTCACATGTTGCGAGAAATATTTCGTCACAAAAGGAGTTATTTTGCGAGGAATCATATTTTCATCGTAAAATGTCCAGTATTGTCACGTGTGCATAGTATATTATAATGGCTTTTCGCAAGGAATTTTTTGTCGCAAAATATCACTTTTTTGCGAGGAAATTTTTCGTCGCAAAAGGTCTCATTTTGCGAGGAATCATATTTTCGTCGCAAAATGTCCAGTATTGTCAAGTGTACATAGTGAATTGGAATGGTTTTTCGCGTGAAATTTTTTGTCGCAAAAGATCTTTTTTCGCGAGAAATATAATTTCGTCGCAAAAAATGTTTATGTTGCTAAAAAAATTTGTCAAAAAATTCCATCTTTGTGTAACACATTTTGCGACGAAAAGTTAGTCGTAATAGATTTTATCTCGTCACAACAAATTCTTGCTTAATTAGTCATTCCAGTTTTTAGCGAGGAAATAAATATTCATCGCTAAAGGTTTTATTTTGCGACGAAAATTTCCTCGCAAAATATCATTTTTTTGAAATGCTAGCTTTTGGGACGAAATAATAATTTTGTCGCAAAAGGTCGCTTTTTGCGACGAATTTTATTTCGTCGCAAAAAACTTTGTCGCAAAAAACTGTTTTTCTTGTGGTGTTTCTTATTCTAGGTAGCCTAGCTAGTTGGGACAGAGCTAAATTATGTTGCTGAGTTTCATCTCTCTTTTAGCATTCTATTTAAATTACTTCCTCTTTCTCTTTCTTTTTTTTCTCTTTTAACTTACCTTTTTTTTTATTTACAGGCTATTTAGATCATTTCCTAGTTGGCTAAGTACAAATAAAACTCCCTAAAAAAATATAAGCTGGTTATCCTTATTTTGCAAGTCATGTGCCTATTGCTTGCAAAATCAAACGATGCAGATGAAGATGCTGATCTTGCTCCAGATCAAACGGCAGCAGAAGTTATTGACACTATGGCTTTGAGCCTCTCAAAGCATGTTTTCCCCTCTGTTCTTGAGTTTGCTTCTTTAAGCAGTCAGAATGCAAATCTGCAGTACAGAGAAGCTGCTATTACAGCTTTAGGTGTCGTTTCTGAGGGATGTGTAGATTGGATGAAAGAGAAGTTAGAGCCCGTTCTTCAAATTGTCCTACAAGCTCTGAGGGATCCAGAGCAGATGGTTAGAGGAGCTGCCTCATTTGCATTGGGTCAATTTGCTGAGTATTTACAGCCTGAAATTATATCTCACTATGAAAGTGTTCTTCCCTACATTTTGAATGCCCTTGAGGATACATCTGATGAAGTAAAGGTACATATGGGAAAATTGATTGTTATAAGATAAAAGGTTCTATAAGTTATGAACCCTTGCTTCTATACAGGAAAATCGGTCTTATGCATTGGCAGCATTTTGTGAAGATATGGATGAGGAAATTCTTCCTTTCCTTGATCCTTTGATGGGGAAACTACTGGCAGCCCTCCAAAATAGCCCCCGAAATTTGCAAGAGACATGCATGGTATAAATGTGAATCATATACTCGCATCAACTTCGCATAAGTAGTTTGAACGCATGGTCGATTTTTCTTCTGTTATAGATAATTAGTTTCTTATCAATGTTATTTCAACCTGCAATTGGTTCAGGAGCAGCTGCTGCAGAGCAAGCTTTCATTCCATATGTTGAAGGGGTTCTCGAGTTACTGAAAACTTTCTTCGTGCTTACAAATGATGCTGACCTCCATGCACAGGCAAGGGCTGCGGAGCTTCTTGGAATAGTTGCAATGTCTATTGGAAGAGCAAGAATGGAACCAATTTTGCCACGTTTCATTGAAGTTGCTATTTCTGTAATTACATTGTCAATTTTGTCTAACTAGGGATCTTTATAGCTTTCCAAGTAAATAATTTATGCAAGTTATTTGTCAGGGTTTTGGACTGGAATTCAGTGAACTTCAAGAGTATAGATTTTTTAGCAACGTAGCAGAAATACGGAGGATGGATTTACACAGGTGCGTATAGTTGGGTTCTTAAATTGAATTTATGTGATTCTTTTTGTGGCACAATTAATGTGAAAATTTCTTCTGGGAAACAATATCTTCCTCATATTGTTCCCCTGGCATTTTCTTCATGTAATCTTGATGATGGTTCTGCTGTGGACATCGATGGCTCTGATAATGAGAATGTCAATGGATTTGGTGGGGTTTCGTCCGATGATGACGCTCATTATGAGCAAAAAAAATATTATTATGAAGAACTAGAAAATAATAAACAGTCAAATATGAGCAAAAAAAATCTTTCATACTTGACAAAATACAAACCGGCAAGTATAAAAAATACTATTTTATAATAATATTTGTTTGTCAAAAAGGAGTCAAATATTATTCTACCACCACATACTTGACGGTTAAATACAATTAAATTTGAAGGAATTCGACCGTTACGTTCATTATATTTGACCGTTATAGTCAAATATTAGTAATAGTATTTTCAAAATTTTGACCATTAAATTAGTCATATTTGAAGGTTTCTGTCAAATATTGCTCCAAAAACGGTCAAATAATGCTAAAAAATCAATTCCAATTGTATAAAAACTTGACTACTTATTAAGAGTCAAATATATTGTAGTATATATTTAACTGTTTGACCAACTGTCAACTATTATCATATTTGACGGTGATATATATGACACGCAGTAACCGTCAAATATGATCATATTTGACGGCTAAAAATAGTCAAATATTTGTGTTTTTCTTATATATATCGATCGAGACGATAATGATATATTTTTGTAGCTTAGCCTCTAGAATATGCCACAGCCGACAATTCCATCCTCTTCTCAAACCCAACTATATACTTTCAAGATTCGTAAGACCTATACACCCTCGATGAACCTTATCTCTAGCAACTTTTGAAAAAGGAATCTTTGCCAGCTTAAGTAAAAGACAAGGACAATGACATCCCATAATTTGACATGTTGACATGACGGAGCTCAGACAATGATGATGACTCAGATGAATATGCAAGAATTTCCAACATCACCACTTCTCCAAAGTGATGTCCTTGGTATAATAATTATGGTCTACAAAAGTCAAGTCCACAAGCCAAGTCTATGTGACACTAATAAGTATCTTATCTTATAGGAAAACATGTCTAAGGAAAATATGTCCAAGTGTCCTAAGAGATAAGTAGCTTATCTTGTAGGAAAAGCATGTATGAGAAAAATATATGCAAGTCTCTTCTATTGTAAAAAATATATCTTGTAAGCTTGGGAGATGCCCAACCCTCTCTCTACGTCAACCATAGCATTTAAAGCAACATATTAATAGCATTTAAGAGCTAAGGCCAATGGTTTATGGGTGTGTATGAATTCAGCAGGAAATTAATGAGAAATAAATCATAAATTGTGGTCATTTCCTTAAGTCAGTGTACGGGCTCTACCAATTAAGGAGAAATAAATTATAAGTGAGCTTTTCTCCTTCAATCACAATCGATATCAATGGCCAAGTAAATAAACTCATAATTAGTTTAAAATGGAAAAAAGATATTTTGTATTTAATATCTGCAAATGTATGACATAATTAGAAATTCATTTTGGAGGGGGCCAAAGAAAGTTTAAAAATTTTCATCACAAAATTTATTAACATGTCGTTAATCCTTATTAGACAACTTGCATTAAATATTATCAATTGTTTTTATTTAAATTATTTTTATTTATCATCTTTTCTATTAAATATGAAATAATTTATTTTTTATGAATTCTTTATTTTAATATAATCTTATGATTCGTAATATGTAAATTGTGACAAAGGGACCAATAATAACTCAACTTCTCTTAAATAAATTAATTTATCAAATATAAATTTATATGTAAGGATATTATTATATAACTTATATTATATAAAATAACTGATTTGTTTTTCTAAATATCAAAGTGAACTCTTTATTATCTTATAAACATTATATTATTTTTTGAGACTTAAAGGTAAGCAAATTTTAGAATTTTTTTAATATCTAATAATTTTATATTTTAAAAACAATATACATATATCTATTTAATTTTTAGAGAAGTTGAGAGACTATGCCAAGCTAAGCCCCCTCCCTTAGCCCATGAAATGTGATATAATTTTTTATTTTTTTATAAAGGTTAATATTATATTGAGTGATGCTACTCTTACAAACTATCCCAATAAATACACTCATACAAACTTATGTGGCATTATTGAATTAGTACCACCTCGTTTATATTAATTAACATAATTAATATTTGAAATTCATTCATCTAATCAAATTATGAACATAAGTTTGTATGAGTAAGTTTGCGTAGATAATTTATAAGAATAATATTCAAATTAATTTCAAGTGCCAAAACAAACCACTACTAACTCTATAATTCTTAATTCTAGAAAAAAGAAATGGACATGTCTCATGGTTCTATATATTACCTGCGCTAGAGGCTTAGACATTAATCAATATTATATGTTGTGAGTATTCTCATATTAAAGCACTATTAAGTGAAAACATATACTTCTAAGGAACATCTAATATCATTCTCAAAGAATATTTATTGGTATTCTTTCACAAAATGTTTCATTTTTACTATTTATGAAACATATGAATAACTTTATTGAAGTCTTGACATTCTACTAAGTGAAATCTTCTTGTAGTTTCAGAAACTAATAGAAAGCTCTTAGATATTAATAACAATTAATTAGTTTAAATCTATCAATTTATAATATGTGTAAAATTCTCAAATGTGTTTTCACTTAATAACAAATGGTAAGAAGGAGAAGAACAAGTAGGATTAAGGCTTTACTTAATCATACTTGATTTTTTTTCTATTTCTTTATGTTTGCACCATTGTGATCATTTTTTTGTTTTCGTTTAATTGTTAGGCCATTTATGGTCATTGGAAATCTTGCTTTGTTCAGGCCGCCTGTAGCCTTTATTTCATGTTGTTAAGGCCATTTGTGATCTTTGCTTTGTTTTTTGCCGCTTGTGGCTGTTATTTTTTGATCTTGGACTTTACGTCCTAGTTGTAATTCTTGGGATATGCCCCTCGGATTTTTGTACATTATAATTTTTTGTATCTATATTACTAAATAACTTTTCCAAAAAAAAAAGTGTTTGAAATGTCTCTCCTAAAATAGTAAAACAATTCATATAAGATTGAGGAGGCGATTTCTTTTTTTGTCTGAAACCTAAATAGGTATGAATTAAACTAATATCAGAATAGGTCTAAATATAAAAATATAAATGATATTTTTATTTTTTTTATTTTAACATCCGAATTAAAATATCTAAAACTAATGTTTTTTCACATATATCCTTATATATATATTATTATGTCCACATGTGATTTTATTTTGCATGGTAAAAGTATTTGCATACCAAAATTTGTTATTAATTTAATTTATTTAAATGTGTATAATTGGGAAAGAATTTTTTTTAAAAGAATTTGATATATAAATGACAATAGAATAATTTTAAAAATATATAAAGAATCATAATATAAAATTATAAATAAATAATAGTGTTCCAAAATTAAAATATTAGGTTATGTACAAATCAGTAACAAATGAATTTTTATAAGGGCATTAAGAGAATTAATGGAGTAATAAATGATTTAGACATTCGCATTCAAATACAAGTCATGATTTTTAGCTTTTTTTATTTACACAAAAATTTATTAGATTAAGTCCTAAGTCAAAAAATAATCATCATGAAAAATTTTAAATATGAGAATAAGTTATATTTATATTTCAGATCAAAAAACAATTAACTTCTATAACTAATTTTAAAAAAAGTCTTATAACTATTTTTCCAACAAAATGTACAACACATTAAAATGAGAAAATCGATGTTATATATGTATTTATCAGTGGTTGGGCGCATCAAAACTCTCTCCATTAGGTCACAAGTAGCATTCAAAGCAAACATAGTAATAGCATTTAAGAGCTGGGGCCAATGGCCCATGGATGTCTATGAATTCAGCAGGAAATTATTGAGAAATAAATCATAAATATGGTCGTTTCCTTGTACGTACGCATGGAAATTTAAAACGAAATTCAGAAAGTAAACATAGACTGCGCAAGCAACGTTTTGTGATGCAAGATACGAATTCAGCAGGAAATTATGGTCGTTTACGTGTACGTGTGGAAATTTAAAACAAAATTTAGAAAGTAAAATGGACTGCCGGCAAGCTAGTCTTTGCGATGCTGGCCCAGATATTAATAGCTTCATTGGCAAAGTAAACGACGAAAGCCAAATCAATTTAATTTTTAATTAGATGACCGTCTGAAAATTTTGGAAACCATCCTCTCTCCGAAAAATGGGAATGAGCTCCAACTCCAACAGGCCTCTTCTTCTCAATTTCTTGATCATCACCATATTTTTGTCTCCAACAATCCCATTCACAAGTGAATTATCTTTCAACTTTTCGAGTTTCAGTCCAAAGAAAGAGGATAACATGAAATATGAACGAGGAGCTTACCCAGACCAGAACGGTACCATTCAACTACTCGATCCAAGTGGGACAGCGGGTCGAGCAACATACGGCCAACCCCTCCAGCTTTATGACAAGGCCACCGGAAATCTTACGGACTTCACCACTCATTTCTCCTTCGCAATCGATTCTGAGAACAGTAGCACATATGGAGATGGAATGGCCTTCTTCCTTGCACTTCAAGATTCAGTGATTCCTTCTGTCAGAGGTGGAGGCGCTTTCGGTCTAACGAAAGATGACGAGCCACTGAATTCTACAACGAATCCTTTCGTTGCAGTTGAATTCGATATCTTTTACAATGATGGTTGGGATCCAGTTCCACCCTCTGAACATGTAGGTATTGATATCAACTCTGTGAATTCTACGAAGACCGTGCCATGGTGGAGTGATATCAAAAATGGAAGAAGAAATGAAGCATGGATTAGTTATAATTCTACTACACAGAATTTAAGTGTTACCTTCACGGGTTTTAGAGATAATGCCACGGTTATACAAAACCTTGATTATAAACTGGATTTGAGGGACGTTCATTTAGATGAGTTAGTTAGTTTAGGGTTCTCAGCTGCAAGTGGAAGCGCATATGCAAAGTATACCATTTACTCGTGGGAATTTAGTTCAAGCTTAGAAGAATTTAGCTCAAGCTTCGAAGTTGACAAAAGAAACCACAAAACCGCGCTGGCAGTGGGTTTGAGTATTGGTGGAGTTGTTTTGGTTGCTGGGCTGGTTTTATTAATTTGGCTTACTGGCTTTGGAAGGAAGAGAGATAGCGACGATGAAGAAGACAATCAAGGCTTCAGCGAAAACATAGATGATGAGTTTGAAAAAGGAACAGGTCCCAAGAAGTTTTCGTACAAGGAATTGTCTGCCGCTACAAATAATTTCAAAGACGATGAGATGTTAGGACGAGGAGGTTTCGGTGGGGTTTATAAAGGATTTCTAAAGGACACCAACTCATATATTGCAGTTAAGAGGGTGTCCAAAGGGTCTAAACAGGGGATAAAGGAATATGCATCAGAAGTGAAAATCATTAGCAGATTGAGGCACAGGAATTTGGTGCAACTCCTTGGTTGGTGCCATGATAGAAAGGAACTCCTGCTTGTTTATGAATTTATGCCAAATGGAAGCTTAGATTCTCATATTTTCAAAGACAACAACTTATTGACATGAGAGATGAGGTACAAAATTTGTCAAGACGTGGCCTCAGGATTGCTTTACTTGCATGAAGAATGGGAACAATGTGTTCTTCATAGGGACATAAAATCAAGCAACATTATGTTGGACTGCAATTTCAACGCTAAGATTGGGGATTTTGGATTAGCTAGGCTTGTAGAACATGCCAAAGGATCACAAACTACAGTTTTGGCAGGAACAATGGGTTATATGGCACCTGAATGTGTCATAACAGGTAGGGCCAGCAAAGAATCAGATGTTTATAGTTTCGGAATTGTTGCATTGGAATTAGCTTGTGGAAGGAAACCAATCAACCCAATGGCCGAAGAAGGTCAGGACTACATGGTGGAATGGGTTTGGGACCTATATGGAAGCGGAAAGCTACTCAAGGCTGCTGATCCGAGACTACGTGAAGATTATGATGAGCAACAGATTCAACTCTTGATGACAGTTGGACTATGGTGTGCTCATCCAGATGAATATCTCAGGCCTTCAATTAGGCAAGCGATTCATGTTCTTAACTCTGATGCTCCAATGCCTATTCTCCCACCAAAGATGCCCGTGCCCACATATTTTACTCCATTGAATGCACCCATGTCTATGCTTTCGGACTCATATGGTGCCACCAATTCCTCACAGTCAACTTCGACTTCTGCAGCTTCTCCATCCGCAGCAGCGCTTTTGAACACAGCGTGATTTTACTCTAGATCTATTGATTAAGATTTGTTTTTGGCATACAAATTAACTTAATTCTCTGTTTAATTGAAGCATACTTTTTACTTCGTCTTGTGGAAGCAATAAGATTTTACTTTACTGTTTACCCACTGCCATGATCATTTATATATGTCATTAAGATGATAAGTAATACTCAATTCATTTAGACCAAAAAAAAATATTAAGATTTTTTTTTGTCAAAATGAACGCCCTTAACTTGTTACTATTTAATTTAAGTTAGATAATCCATTTTTGCAATAAAAATATAATCATCAAAGTGGATTATTGATTGAAATAAATGAAAATGCATAGGTTTTGAAGTCTCAATATGTGTTCTTCAAACGCATGTTAAGACTGTTGAAGTTTTGGCTCTTTAGCCATTTCTATGCGTGTTCAAGGATCCCATAGGGAGTGGGAGTTATTGTGTTGGAGATGTTTGGGCTTATAAATTAAAGCCAAGTCTTCCTATTTACGTGTCCCATTGAAAATGTCTTCACCGCCCCATTTTTGCAAGCTCTCACTAAAAGACCTTATAGTTTAAGGGCCTTTTTTAAGGACCTTAAAGTTTGTAATATTTACTTTTTCTCCATTTTTTTATGTATTTGCAGTATTACCCAATTGTTTGGGTAATTACAATTTAGCTCAACTATTTGGGTAATTGCAGTTTGACCCAAAAGGTATGGTATTTGTGTTGTGGCTTAAAAGTTTGTAATTCTCTTTGAAGATAGTGAAAGTTTTTTCAGCGGCGCCTGAGGACGCAGGTAATAATACCGAACTTCGTTAAATCTTGACGTTCTTTCTATTTTGCATTGTGGTTGATTATTTGTCTTCTTTAGTTGCTATTATATTCAATTATCTGACATAGTTTGTGATTGTGCGTTTGGTTGTTTTGTGGTATCGCTTCCGCATTACGCAACAATTAGTATCAGAGCCTAAGGTTTTGGGTGGTGAGTGGCTATTTCATTGAAGCACTTATTACTATTCTGGGCTGTTGAATTTGGATTGCTAGTTATTGAATATAATATCTTGGTTAGAGCTTGGTTATTGGAGAATTTTATGTATCTAGCCTATTTATGAGAAGTAGTGATGGCATCATCATCAACTGTATCAGAGAAGACAGTGACTGTGATAAATGCAAAAATAGATGTTGAAAAATTTGATGGTCGAAATAATTTCGGCTTATGGCAGAATGAAGTGTTAGACGGGTTGTATTAGCAAGATTTGGATATTGTTCACAAAGAAACAAAACAGAAGATATTAGTATAAGAGATTGGGGTATGTTGAATATAAAAGTTTGTGGGTTGATTTGCTCTTGTTTGTGTAGAGAATAAAAGTATTCATTCACAAAAGAGACCTCTGCAGCAAACTGTGGAAGGCACTAGAAAACAACTATACGAAAAAAAGCAATGAGAATCGGCCGTATCTATTAAAGAGATTGTTTCATCTTTAGTTGAAACCAGGTACAAGCATCAGTTCTCATATTGATGAGTTTAATAAGTTAAATGCTGATTTATTAAACTTAGATGAAACCTTTAAAGATAAACGTAAGGCTATGCTATTGATGGGCTCACTTCCGGATGAATTAGATCATCTGTGCATTACTCTTATCCATGGGAAAGATAAACTGTCTTTTAAAAAAGTTTGTTCTGCTTTGTTGAATTATGAAATTCGTAGGAAAGACCAAAGAGAACATAGGGATGAGTTAGTAGATGCATTAACAGTGAGAAGGCATATTCAAAGTAGGAAACCAGGAAAAAGGCAAAAATCTTGGTCGAGGGGTCGACTAGGAAGAAACGAGTGTGCCTTTTGTCGTGAGAAAGGGCATAATTGGAAGAAAAATTGTCCTAAGTTGAAAAAGAAGGATAAGGACAAGGCTGTTTTTGATGCATGTGTTGTTGAGCTTGAGGGTGATAGTGATTCGGATATATGTCTAGTTGGTCAACTATCCACCTCTGGTTTTAATGAGTGGATTATGGATTCAAGTTATACTTATCATATGTGTCCACATAGGGAATGGTTCTTTCAGTTTGAAAATATTGATTGTGGAGTTGTGTATATGGGCAATGATGATATTTGTCATACTGCTGGGATAGGTTCGATCCGATTGAGGAATCATGATGGACTGATTAGAGTTCTGACAGATGTTCGGTATGTACAGAAGTTGAAGAAGAATCCCATCTCTTGGAAAGCCTTAGAATCTAAAGGATGTGCGGTATCTATTCAAGATGGTATTCTAAAGGTCACTTCAAGCGCTATTATGGTATTGAAAGGCACTAGGAAGAATAACTTGTATTACTACAACGGTAGTACGATTATTGATAAGTGGCTACGATTTCTGATAATGATTTCGACTCAGAGATCACTAGACTATGGCATATGCGATTGGCATATGCAAGTGAGAAAGCCTTATTTAGTTTGCTGAAACGAGCTTTGAAAGGTGCAAAGACCTACAAGCTAGATTTTTGTGAGCATTGTGTTATGGGAAAGCAAAAAAGAGTGAAATTTGACACCGCTATTCATAATACCAAGGGTATTCTTAATTATGTTCACTCAGATGTGTGGACACCTACCAAAACCACATCTATGGGAGGTAGCACTACTTTGTTACTTTTGTTGATGACTTTTCTAGAAGAACTTGGGTGTACTGTTTGAAATCAAAAAATGATGTATTTAGTGCTTTCCTCAAGTGGAAAAAGATGATTGAGACACAAACTAGCAAGAAGATCAAGCATCTTAGAACTGATAATGGTGGTGAGTATTGCAGTGATCGATTTTTAAAATTGTGTCAAGATGAAGGTATTGTACGTCATTTTACTTTTAAAGATGCACCACAGTAGAATAGGGTGGCAGAATTCATGAACTAAACATTGCTGGAGAAAGTTCAGTGTATGTTGTCCAATACTAGGTTAGGCAACGAATTTTAGGATAAGGCTATGACTTATGCGTGTCATCTCATTAATTGTCTAGCTTTAGCTGCTATTGGTGATAGAACTCCTTTGGAGGTATGGTCTGGACAACTTGTTTCTGATTATGATTCTTTACATGTTTTTTGTTCCACTACATATTATAATGTGAAAGAATCTAAGCTAGATCCTAGAGCGAAGAAAGCAATTTTCTTGGGGTTTGCTTTAGGAGTGAAAGGATATCGTCTATGGTGTCCTAGTTTGAGGAAGATTGTATCCAATCGAGATGTGACATTTGATGAGTCTTCAATGTTCAAAAAATCAAAAACCAGACAAAGGTGAATGGTACTCCACAGCAGGTGGAGCATACCCGACAACAGGTGGAGTTTGAAACAACAACGTTGAACCATGTTAGATTTGTTGAGACAGATGATGGTACTCCTGTAACAGAGGAGGATTTAGGAGATGATAGAGATGATTCTACTCAAGAACTCAACAGCAACAAGAATCTATTACAGTTAATAGGCCAAGACGTGAGATTCGCAGACCTGCTCGATTCGCTAATGTGATGGCCTATGCACTTTCAATTATTGATGATGATGTTCCTTCCACTTATAAAGAGGCAGTCAGATGTTCTGAAGTTAATCAATGGAAGACAGCTATGAACAAAGAGATGTAGTCTCTTCAGAAGAATGAAACTTGGGAGCTAGCTCAACTACCAAAAAGTAAAAAGGCAATTGGGTGCAAATGGGTACTTACAAAGAAAGATGAATTTCCTGACAAGAATGACGTCCACCACGAGGCAAGGTTGGTGCTTAAAGGCTACGCTCAGAGGGAAGGAATTGACTACAATGAAGTATTTTCTCCAATTGTGAAACATTCTTCAATTAGAATTTTGTTGGCCTTGGTTCCTCAGTTGAATATGGAACTAGTTTAACTTGATGTAAAAACTGCATTTTTACATGGTGACTTATATGAGAAAATCTATATGACTCAGCCAGAGGGATTCAAAGTTGCTGGTAGGAAAAATTTAGTGTGCAAACTGAAAAGATTGCTTTATGGTTTGAAGCAATCTTTGAGGTAGTAGTACAAGCGA